>QRDG01001609.1:134549-397835 GCA_012064385.1 Puccinellia tenuiflora
CTCGCGATGCTCAAGACGCTGTTGGGATTCAGATCCATCTGAATCCCATAAGCGAAAGAAGAGCACGAACAAAATCGTGGATGGGGAACCCGAAGCCCCGTGGAAGGAATTCCACGAAGCACACGCGCTCCCCATCGCGAGGAGAGGGGATCACATCCTTACCGGGGGCGCGCGTCGTCGCCGTGCTCGTCGGCGGCAGCAATCCCTGTTCACGGAGGTTGTCCAGCTCCGCCGCCTTCACGGACGACTTCCCCCAATCGCCCTCCAACTTCTTCATGCCGGCGTCGTCGCCGGCGGCGGAGCTTTCCGCTCCCTTCACCCTCTTCTGGCCCATGCTGCTAGCGGAGGAGGGGAGAGTTTCTGGAGATCTCGGTGCAAATGGCAATGGAGATGAGGCAGCGGAAAGACAGGAAATGAAGGCTTGGTGAACTGTTCCCACGCCGCGGTGAAAATTATATACCGCGGGGGGCAGTTCATCCTAGCCGTCATCAACGGAACCGTAACCCCAAGCAACCATCCGGCCGTCCACGTGTCGCGCAGAGAGGGCAACTGTCACCCTCCACTACGCACGGGAACCAAGGCGTCATCATCACTTCGCGAAAGTTTCGCGCCCAACGGTCCAAATTCAACGGCGGCCGCTGCGACAGTGGGCCCACTTCGTCACGTCCCGTCGGGCGCAGAGTGTGCCAGGAGGCGTCATCACTGATGTCATCCCTGACGTCACTGTGGATTCGTATCAAGTAAGCCAACGATCTGGCAGAGCACTCGACAACCCATTCGAGTGAGACAATTACATAGTAAGCTTTACAAAGCTGATGACACCCGAATTCATCATTCGAGTGAATGAACAACCAGTAAGCTTTCAGAGCTGAGTTTAAGTCAGTTCAGTAGGCCATCAAGGCTGAGTACAAAGTAAGTCGAGCAAGGCCAGATTTGACTCGAGCTTTTCGAGTCATCTTACTCCCATCGGGAGCGGGCTTTTCGACTGAAGAAAAATTGAGTTTAACCTCAATTGCAAGCAATTCAGCTTAATCTCGGGGGCTACTCCCATCGGGAGCGCTGTTCGCGCACCCGATGACTAAGGACAACGACAGTCGAAAGTTGGCGAATCAAGAAGATCATGAGGCGCACTCGATTATTCAAGACAGTTGCAGCCGAAGGTTGGCTCGTAAAGGAATCAGGTGGCGTGCCCGGCGGAAGGAGTCCTTTACTCGACTCTGCGATTCGACTAAGCACTCGGGGGCTACTGTCGTGGGGCTACCTTTCGAGTGCCCCACGGTGGTGGTACCTGGGTCACGCCAAGGGAAGCCCATTGAAGCCCATGAAGTGTACCGTGTGGCCCGAGTAGCTGGTTAGGCCGGTGATGGCTTTCCTTATCCTGTAATGTGCAATCCGCACCGTTCACCCGAGACCTGGCCTGTGATATAAAGGCCAGGAGGGTGCGCCATCTAGGTCAAGCAAGAAATACACAGGCAAACCCTAGCGAGATTGCCATCTCGCCATTGTAGCCACCTCGATAATACCAGACAAGCAGGAGTAGGCCTTTACCTCACCTCGAGGGGCCGAACCTGGGTAAACTCGCCCCCTGTTAGCCGTCACAACCACCAACGTTCATACTCTCTCCCCCTCAATCAACCCGGGGTACACAACCTTGGGATTTGCCGAGTCCACACCTCGACAATGGCTATGGATCAACCAATCTCAAACTATGAGGGTGATGAAGTGGATCACGAAGATGGTGACGAAGATGGTGATGGAGATGGTGCTGGTCTTGGCGGTGGTGTTGATGGAGACTCCGGAGGGGATGGAGAAGACCTCCGGAGGTGGTTCCGGCGGCGTTTCCCCCCTCCGATCTTCTTCGACGGCAGCCTTCTGTCTCTCTGTTTCTGGTTTTGTGTTTCTTCGCCGCCTCCTTCTGGAAAACGTCGGGGGACTATTTTTATAGTCATTTTTTAGGTCACGAGGAAGCTTCTGGGCGAAGGATTGATGCAAACGGGGCCACGAGGGCTAAAATAGGTGGGCCCATGCGGCTATAGTACCAGGCCGCGTGGGGCACCCCCTTTTGGCCCTCCGGCCTCCGTTCGCTTGCTTCTTTCGCTCCTAGGTCTTCCTCCTTCCAAAATAATGATCCCCGTAAATTTTTAGCTCATTTGGACGTTGTTTGGGTCCCTGAAACATCAAAATATAGAAAATAGGGTTTTCTGCCAGTGCAGGGTTAATTCCAAATAAATGGGGGAAACTGTGAATTATCCCCAAAATCATTATAAAACAATGATATAACCCTTATATGATGCAAATATGATTGAAATATGAGAATTATAATGCAAAGTTCATGTATGCATTTTACATGCATTAGGGCCTGGTGGCTACGCCTTTTCCATGCCTAAGTGGGAAAAACTTGAGGCCGACCTGCTGGCTAAAGGGATCGTTCCAGAGCCTATAAAAGAAGGATGGATCAAACGGTCAAGAAATTGGTTTTACGGGCATGGGGCACATTGGACGCAGAAGGAAAGTGCATATATAACAGAAGACACAAGGATAATCCCCTACTACCCATCGAAAAAATTAGGAAAGCAGTAAATGATGTTGAAGAGGGACGGTTCCGTCCCGATAGAGAGAATGACGAGCTTGCACGCGCCCTTGGGAATCCCGAACACGAAGGACGAACACGAGGCACCTCAGGCTCCAAGTCGTGGGCACATGGGTTTCCCGCGGAAAGGAAAATATTTCCCGATAGAAGTCATCTGAGGAGAAAGGAAAGGGAGGCAAGGGAAGCAAGCGCTGCTGCAGACTGGCTGCATCATATAGAAGAAACAATGAAGCGGCAGCAGAATCAAATTGACCGACTTAGCCAGCAAGGCACTGCCGGCCTATCTCAGAAGCACGTTGTAGAAGCTGCAGTCGATGCTACCGACCCATCATATCGGAAAAGCAGCGTGGATTCGAGAATGGTCCCGGCTGGTGATGATGATGCACTGACGACGGATCCTCTTCGTCACTACCCAGTGGATGATATCACGGAGAGCACACCTTGTGAGCTACATGAGAAAGTGCTCAACTTAACCATGAAGGTGGCGGTCGGCTATGCCGTACCAATTGGACCTACACCAACTTTCCATTGCTCCCCGGTTCCTCATGGCTACGCTGTTGTCGGGGTGGATGAAGTTAGTAAAGGATTTGAGGAGCTGAAGCTGGAACACCCTGCAGGTGAAGATGGGGAGGTTGTTGAGCTTGGAGAAGCCAGGAAAGGGACCATTCTATGGCCAAAGGAATTCATCGTGCTTCCAAACTGGCCGCCAAGGCCATCGACTCCTCACCAGTCTCCAACGCAATAGTCCTCTCCACCGCCGCTGCCCCAGGCGCCGTCTCCACCGCCTCACCACTCTCCAGCGTAACAGTCCTCTTCGCCGCCATCGCCGCCTCAAGCGCCGTCTCCGCCGCCTCACCAGTCTCCAGAGCAGCCGTCTCCGCCGCCGCGTCAGTCGTCTCCGCCCACTCAGGCTCAGCGTACCACTGCTGGTACTACGAGGAGTGGTAACCGATCACCGAAACGTATAAGCTCACCCCTCCCAAAAGTACCTCATAAGAATCTTCCCAAGAGACCTTACGACTGTACGGTGGAGGAAAATAAGGCGATCGCAAAAGCCCAAACGGAACAGTGGTTTGCTAACTTGAAGAAAAAGAAGCTGAAAGCGCCAGAGTTCCCCGACACCCCAGAAGAAAAAGCCGCCGTCTTAAAAATGTTGAAGACCCTTGAACAACCCCCGCCAAAGCTGACACCAGATTATGAGCGCTCTATTCTCAAGTCGGTTCAGGCAAATAAACGGCGGTCGAAAAATGGTAGTGCAAGCCGGAAATCAGTTGCCCAGCTCGGAGAACAGCAAAAACAATCGTGCCCCCCGCTCAAAGTGTTTTCCGAGGTGGGGTCGAGCAAACGTGCGGTCGGCATCGATCCTAAGTTTGTTGCACTGTACGGAGAAGCAGCCTCTGCTCAGGGCATGTCTATTCCTCAGTACTTAGACCAATTACAATTCCACGAAGAAATAGTTCCAAAATACAAATACCGGCACGGGCATCCTCTCGTCAAACCTGAGTTAGTCAAAGATCTACCAACAAAAATGCGAAGATTGCATAGATGGTACATGGCAGACTCAAAGAAAGGGGGAAATTGGATCTACGTGGGATATAAGAACGAGCATTGCGGGCATGGAGCTGGCGTGGTAATGATTGAATTTTGTGAATTATTTCAGTTATACCAACAAGACGCCCTTGACAAAGCTATCATCAGTGCCTATTGTCTGTAAGTATTATTTCTGTAATTAAGTCTCTAGCTAGCTCAACTCGTTTATTGCATTTATAATCTTACTCATCACTATATTAGTTATGCAGAATGAAGATTCTCCAATGCAAAAGAGGACAAATCTATGACATTGGGTTCGTTGACCCAAATTTCGTTCATGAAGCAAGTCTGCATGATTTTTACAACGATACAGAGAATAACTTGGTAAATGCGTTATTGTTTAACGAAACCAAAAGAGAAATACTATTTCCTTACAACTTCAAGTAAGTGTTACTGTCTTGTACACATTCTATTTCGCTTAATTTCTCGATGTTAAGTGTATAATTGATGACTTATGCGTGCGCAACTACCACTTTATTCTGCTAATCATTATGCCTGACAAAGGAGTAGTACTTGTCATGGACTCGTTACATAAACCCCTTAAGGATTGGGCGGACATGCAGGAATGCCTCCAGAGGTAATTTCAATCATATTATGTCACTATATCGGCAACTTTCCGTTCATTTACTGATAGCAAGTAATTAATATATAACTCATTTATTCATTTTTTTTGCCGGGCAGTGCTTGGAAACGATTCACCGCCAGGGCTAGGGGTGATTGGGCGAAGGAGCTTACATTTAAACCAATAAATGTAAGTATTACTATCTAGATCCGCGCATCTCTTTGATTCTAGTTCAATACCATTACCATTCTTGATTATTATTTTGATTGAACTCTGTTCCCGTAAAGTACTTGAGGCAGGAAAGTGGGAATCATTTATGTGGATACTACGTCTGCGAGTTCATTCGTCAGATGTGCTGTGAGAAGGGCAGAATCTTAGAACAACTTGAAGTGCGTATGCAATATTCATAATTTTAGTTTATTGCCATCAATTATGTTTATTTTCATTCATATATATTGACCATTTTTTAATTAGATCGAACGGTTGCGGAAAGGCCTTCTACCACAGGATCGCGTACGAACAATTCAAGAGGAAATTGCCGGATTCTTAGATGTAGAGGTCCTAGAACCGAAAGGAGAATACTACTGTAAGGTTGAAATTAAATAGTGGATGTAAAAGAGATGTATATATATATATAAGAATGAAACTCGTGTGTATTACATGTACCGTTTGTAACATGTTTGACCAAGCACGACGAATGAGATGTGTGTAATATATTCGTGACGATGATGTGTAATAGTGGTTCCCCATATTTAACTAGTAGTGGCATTTTTGTAGTTCTAAAAAATATTTAATTTAAGTTTTTTAAACATGCATGCATTTGACATAATCAAATAGGTCTTATTTTTCTGAATATTTTGATATTTTATTCATATTTTATGAATTACAGAATAAGCATTATTGATTTTACAAATTTAAACAATTTTCTGAAATTTCTGAAAAAAGTGAAAAAATCTGACGGGACAATAGTCCCGGTTCGTATTACGAACCGGGACTAAAGCCCCTCCGCCCCTGCTGCCTCCGGCTGGGCCACATGCTGCCCCATTAGTCCCGGTTCGTGTCCCAGCCGGGACTAGCATTAGTCCCGATTTGCTAGTCCCGGTTGGGGAACCGGGACTAATGGCCCAACCCAACCGGGACTATAGGGGGGTTTCCTACTAGTGTTTGAACCATTGAGACCTAATCCATGTATGGTAACTCCACATGTCAATGACAAGAAGTCAAGCCATGGCCATCCATGTCTGGCTATATGTCAGGGATAATCCTTCCTTCGTGTTGAAATGAATAAATTATCACACATTCCGCCAGCTAATCTCTTATTTGAGCCGGTAGCCCATGTAGCTTTTTTTTTCACTCTGATTGTCGTACTCCCTCCGTCCTAAAAAGGATGTCACAGATTTGTCCAAATTTGAATGTATCTATACACTAAATTATGTCTAGATACATTCAAATTTGAACAAATCTATGACATCCTTTTTAGGACGGAGAAAGTAGATCTCTAATCACTAAATCTCACAAAAAAAATATCCCATAGTGTTTACATACACTAAATAAACACTCGTATTCCAAAACAAACAGGAACCATGAAACATTAGAACACATCTTACAGTGAGCAAAATCAGCAGAGTTCATGTATGTTTCTATGAACAGAAAACATAAGACATCTAGAATGGGTTCAAAAGTGTACTTTGGCATGTGATTCACAAGAAAACAAGCACATATATCAAACTTATTTGTTCTCCGTCACACGAGTACAATCAGAATAAAATAGGTTCGATTTATAAGTGTCAGAAATAATAGATTTTTTTTTTCAAGTTTTGTCGTCATACTTTTATTGATTTGACGACAAAATATCTAACTGAACAGGCTCAATCAGAAAATCAGGGATACGTTCATAAATGACATCTCTACAGAACTAGTAGAGAGAGTCGTGCGAGCACACACATGTGCTGCTTTTTTAATCTCTCTCTTAACAAGGCAAAACTCAAAAACCTGAAATTCAGAGATAGCTTTCATCTCCACGACGATCTAATCAACCGCCGATCGCTGCTTCTCGCCATTGTCCCAGCTTTTTACAACTAATTGATGTACATTTCCACACATATGCGGGTCCGTCCCATCGCTCGTGCAAGTAGGACTGCATCACGACATGCAAGTAACTACACCGTTCCTGGATCAACTATGTGGTCATATCTGCGGCATTCGGCAATCACAAAGTCGCACCCGTGTAGGTGTAGTCACGCACAACCACCCCAGCTCCTGCCACACACTCTTGGGAATTCAAGGCGCTGTCACAGTTTAATTTCATCCAATCCTGATCAGGCCTTGACCATCTCTGCACCTCATGTGCATCTCTACTAGTTGTGTTTGTTGGAGGAATTTCAAGGGATGTGATCAACTCATTCACCAACTCCATAGATTTCAGAGGCTGATAGTTCACCTCTCCATGATTGTAGCAGTTTCTGCTACTCCAACCGTAGAGCTTGGGATGGGAAGAACAACTGTAGGTGAGATCTAGAAGCATATGAGGTCGAAGGAGAGAGTCGTTCGTTGTTATCTTGGATGTCGTGCCCCTACTGTCTCCTGCCATTTATCCTCAGTCTGGTCCTGCATAGCGTATCGCCAGAATGAGGCCCCTTCGACATTCCATACCGGGCCCAGTTGGCCCGCGGCCTTTTTTTACCTCTTGTCTCGGGTTTCTCTATAGCTCTTTGGATTTTTTTCTCGAAAAAAAAGCTCTTTAGATAACCTGGTCTGGTCCTATATGGATATATCTCATCAGGCTGCGCTGAAGGTTTGTTGTATTAAATAATTTAATAATTGATATGCAAGTCGTTGCCATGAAAAAGTTATATTCCCTCCGATCCATAAAAAATGTCGCTCATTTATACTAAGTTATTACAAATTTTATACTAAGTGGACGACATTTTTTATGAATCGGGGGGAGTAGCACATATGGGAAATGGGAAGGTTATGCATGGTTACACAGATGAAGAGAACTTCTCATTTACCAGAGCTTTCATCCATTAGAGACTCTCTAGCAACCAAAATAATAATCTCTATGCCTTCCGACATGTAGAGAAAATGAATCCATATCCTTTGGCGCATGAAGATCTAATTCCATAACTAGTCACATTATGGCAATTAATTCGGTTTTCCTTCAGGAAGGCAATCCATGAGGGTCTGTTCCAAAGCCCTCTATCGACGTATAGCTTTGTTGGGAGCTTTATACGGGGCCTCGAAATGGCATCTGTCCGTAGCATCAGAACTTTTGAGTGGCTTCTTCAATCGCCATATCCTCAGGCCTCAGCTGTCGTGGTTCAGGGGCTTTTGCAACACTGGAAGCGCTCGCATCGCACTTACACATGGTCCATTCCTAGAGCATCCGGGCGGTGACGTCGGATTGCCTGGAAGCGATCACTAACATGGGCAGCACGAACCTTGGAAGACTGTTCTGCAGGAGATCAAGGCAAGATCGCGAGATTTCTCGCAAAAAGAAAAGAAAAGAAATGTTTTATCGAAAAAAAAGAGATGGCAAAATTTCTCTTTGTTGCAATTTGTCCATGAGAAGAGATCATCAAACGTCGAAGCTCATGGCTCAGCAAGGAGCTCGGCGTATCTACACCCGGCCACCCAGGTCGTCGTTGCTGGCTTCTTCAATCGCCAGATCCTCTACCTCTATGTATACGTTTACGTACAAATATTTCTGATTAATCATACGACGGCCTGTTTCCCGTAAAAAAAAACTCGCACCAGTTAACCATCCGTAGTCGAAACCCTAGCGGCCTAGCCATAGGTCCCCACGCCGCCGCCGCCGCCGCCGCCGCCGCCGTCGCCGTCTAGCAATCATGGATTCATGGTAGGCTTGGGACCCATCTGCGAAAGATTGAGAGCCGAAGGCAAGACTCTCAAGTCGTTTACCAGTGAAGTCGCCCGCAATAATCATTTCAGTCCCCGCTTATTATACTTGCTCGAGCACTTGGACAAGGAGAAGATCAATGCGATCAAGAATCGCGTGATCCGTGGAGAAATTACGGGTGAGGAAATGATGAAGCTCTTTAAAGAGGGGCGTTCAATTGGTTTTCTTGTCTACTGTTTCTCTCGTCCAGATTTCAGTTCGTCGATTGAGCATCTTCTATATATATGTTGTTCTCTCATCCGTGTGTCTAGTCTCTTACCTATATTGTGTTGACGATAAACCGATGATCTATTGAATGTATGTGCTCTGTTTTTTTTTTTCATCCTCAAGTTGTACATATGATCAGATAAGTTATAAGATATGCTTACTTAACATTTATTTACTATTCAGGAAACGGACGCTTGCGCACCGCCCGAGGAGTACATGGAGGAGGACGAGGGCAGTGATGAGGACGAAGAGGATGGAGAGATGGGGAAGGCGGTAACAAGCTTCATTCAATCCATATAATCAAGATCTATATTGTGTTGGTCGAATTCAGCTTTGCAGTCTTAGATTAGTACCTGTAAGAGCGGCGTTTCTGTGCCCGGGCACACCAGCTCCCGGTGATTTTCAAAAAAAATTGAAAAATCAAAAACGTCTATTCAGCTGCAGCTATGTGACCAGGAGAAACCTGGTATCAAGAAACGGCCACAGTCGTCCCCTGTTGAAAGCGAGCTGGAAAGCAAGAAACCAAGAGTAGCAGAAGGCTTAGGCTGCCAGGGAGAAGAACCTGAGACTGCAAAGATATAGAACTGATTCCTCTTGGTTTGCACCGACTTTTATTTGAACACCTACATCAGTTTTCTGCGTTGTCAATAAACACACACATTTCAAGTTGCAATGTTTCTTCTGATCTTTCTAGTAAAACGCAGTTTGTACTTTCTGACATGATCCGAGCTGTATAGAATAGTTGAGAATAACCCTTGTGCAGTCATGTCATACTGGGCGTGTATATGCAACTCGAGAACGATTTAGAATACAAATATATGTAGTTTAATCTAGACTAGCAAACATGCCCGTGCGTTGCTACGGGTTACTCCAATGCCGCGGAGCAGGGATAAACCACGAGCAAGCCCCCATTGGTGTAGACGCCATTGGATTCGTGTCGTCATCATTCCCCTTACCCTACTCCGGCGTCGACCTACTCCAACACTGTGGAGTCGGGGATCAGCTCAGCAAGGCCCGCGCCCTTGTCGTCCATGTGTCTTCCCACGCTGCACTTGTTCCTCTATCCTCGCGCCTCGCCGTCCGGTGCCAGCCTGCTCCCTTCTCCTTCGCGGTCAATCTTCATACGTGGAACATATCGGTACAAATGCCTTAGAAGTCTAGAAGTAACAAAATAAACCATAGGGAGGAACAAAATAGATCTACTCGGATGGAATCTCCTAGTACAAATGCTCCCTTACCAAATATTGATGTGGTCTATGTACTTTCAAAAAGGTAACTCGCAGCACCAATGGTACATAAGTCTAGAGATATGCTTTTAACTCTCCATATTTAACCCAAAGGAGTGATGAAGAACAAACCTTTGTCTGTCTGCACATTTTCACCAAGACCAACACTTAACCGAACACCTTAGAAGTGAAAGAAAATAACACATGCATGTAATCTCAAGTCTTAATCATACATCATAGTAGCCGTGCAGGTTATGCATGCCCGTATCAAAGTCTTGGATAAATCTTCAAGAGACAGATTAATTTAAAAAAAATAGCAAATAAAAGTCAGAGTCGACACAAGTTGAAATTTCAGCCTGATCCATGTTCACACACCCACAAAAGATTCAAGTCAACTGATATTGGGAAACAGATTATTTTCACAAACATGGAGAGTACACAAAAGCAGCAGTATCCATCAAACAAAATAGTACTCAAATTAGATGAAAAACAGCAGTTGAACCCACGACTTTGATCCATTCATCCAATGCTTGAAAGCTAGCTTGAGAGCCTTGGCATCCTAAGATATACCCCACTGACCAGCCTGACCGGCCTACATCAAGTTTAGGATAATGTTTTAGGAGATGCAAATTAATTGATAATTCCAATTAACATAATCTATTTCTTATGGAGAAAAGGATACAGAGAGGAGATTGATGCAGAGGAAAGAAAAATGGCAAAACCTTGGATGCATTGAGGCTGGCGTGGTTCGAGCGCGACGCGGCAGTCTCCGCCTCCGTGTTGCCGTAGAAGGAGACACTGTTGTGTTTGAGCCGCGTGACATCCACAGCGTTTGCCACTTCGATTGATCTGAACCACAAAATAGGTTAATTGTTCTCCAGCCACGACTAAATCAGGCATTGCCCACACCAAATTCTCCGAGGAGAGAAGCTGCCTTCATGGAAGCTAGCTTAGGAGAGAGCAAGAAACACAACATGGACAACGACGGACGGGCGGAGTCGGCAAGCTTGCGTCGCTCGGGTCCGTTAGGTTTTGGTACGCCTTCTGCACCTTGGACACGGCGCCATTCACGCCCCTGTCACCTGTTCCATCCACCAGTGATGGCTCGAGTAGGTCGAAGTCATCCAGAGCACTCGTCCCATGTCTACTTTTCTCATTGAAAAAACCTCGAAAAAGAACCTTGCATGAAAACCTGTCGCATACATGATGTGATGAGAGGCAGCTAGCAATGGATTGAAAGTTTGGCGTCGCCGGGCAGTGAATCCTTCGGTTCTGCAGTTGTGATCGGGAACCCTAGCTCTCAATTCGGGGATTCAGGAATTAGAGAGGACGCCGCGGCCACCTGCTCTTGTAGAAGGCGACGAGTAAACATGGTCTGGTTCGGTCTCTATCTCGTGTCAGTCTTGGGGTCGAATTCCATCAGCGATGGCTCTTGAGGCCGGCCCACACCAATCGATACGACGTAGAAACGGAGGCTTTTGAGCCAGATCACACCCAGATATCGATCGGGGGAAGGAAACACGAGACGTACACAAAAGGAAGCCCAGACAAATCGAGCGGCGTACGAAACAAAGCCTAACGCGACGTACAAAGATATATATTTGGTGGGAGGGTAAAACGGTAAAAAGCTGACGGACGACCCGACCGGAAGAAGCCTTACTCCTTTTATTATTAGGTATAGATTACACCAATTAGTCCGATGGATTTGTTTATTCACAAAATAAATAAAAAATCCACCATAAGATTTATTTTTGAAGGCTCTTCGATGCGATCAGGTTTATGTAGTTATTATTATATGGCTGGAGTAATTAGCAGTACGTCCCAATTCAAATGAGCGACTAGTTTAAAAGTATTTATCTAGTTCCTCATCTGTTCTGCATTGTGATTCTACAGAAGTCCCAAAACTGCAAGAATTTCTAGGAAAATACTGTACAATAGTGTACCACCCAGCTTGACTTTAAGTGAATGTTTTGAAAAGGAAAAGCGTAACGGGTGCCTGCTAAATGTTTTGACCAAAAAATTATTTGGACTAAAAAATTTACCTACTGATCGAATGGAAGACCCTAGTAAATTTGTCAAAGTTATCTCGTAGTAGTTTATACCTTTTATTCTCTGTCCTATTTATATTACGTACTATATTTCAGTCAAGTAGCAAGTTATGGCACCTTGAAAGAAACTCTAATTTTTTATTTAACATAGTGAAGCAAATCAGTAAAAGTGACACTACCTTAAAAGGAACTCTACTTCAAGTTATCGGACTTAATTTGGTTGTGGGCTTTGATGAGTTATCTTTTGCTTCAGTTAACTTAGTTGGCCAACTTATTTAAGCTCACACTCACCTCCTACTAATTTGAAAACATGATTTTTTCATGTGCTTTCTTTAATTTGAAAACATGATATTTTCGGACTAATTAACAAAAAAAAACTAGTTTTGCACTCCATACTGTTAGAATTATAGCATCATCAGGTGCACACGATCATGCAATACAACGATCTTGAACACGAAACTAACATAAACATAGTGGGGGAGGATCATTACTGGGCACTCGGGTGGGTGGCCGTCCAGGGTCAAAGTTGTCGAAGTAGAGGACATAGATGTACGCTTGATCACGCGGATGCCCTCTAGACTTCAACGGCGCTGTCCAAACATTACACAACGAGGTTCCAACCTTCCCGTGGTTTATGGGGCAGTAGGACCGATGCAGGGCTTAGGAATTTAGAGGAGTTAGGTATGCTTAGGGCTAGGAAGTAGATGCAAAGTTGTCGGGCTCTCCCATTTATATGTGTGCATGCAATAGGCTCCCCCTCAATCACCCCCCCCCCCCCCCCCCCCCCCACACACACACACACATCTTTGCGTTCAGCTATTGACTCGGTATTTAAACCGTTAAATCAACCGACATCCTCTCCCTTAATAGCTAGGTTTAACTTTATTCACCCATTCTCCATAAAAATAATATACCAAAATGAGGTGGTACAACATTAAATGAAATGCCATTGAACTTCAACAATTACTCACTTATAGCATACCAGCCTATTTTGAAATGGATAACATTCTACTTATTGGGAGCGATTTTTTTCCGTGGTCCTTTTATTGCAGAATCAGTAATCCCATGCCGGCAACAATCTCAAGAAAAATACTGGGTGGTATGCTTTTCACTAGTGGATCCGAAAGCATACGAGTCATACTTATATGATTAGCATCAAATGTTTGATCGTGGATTCTATGTTCACAACATGGTACTTCATGTCAATGTTGTTGGCAGAAAACACTTGACTTATTGTTACTCATATATAAAACCTGAATGAATGAAGAAAGATAGAATCACAAGTGTTGCGGCCAAGCACATTTGCAATAAGTGCCATGTTGTGAAAGATAGAATCCAGACCCAACTGTTTTGTTAAGCATATAAGTATGACTCTTATGCTTGGGAATCCGCTAACAAAAGGCTTACCACCAGTATTTTTAGTGAACATGTTACTAGCATGGGATTACCAGAAGCCTTATGATACTGGAATAAAGGGAACACAATAAAAAAAACACTACCAATAAGTAGAATGTTGTCAATTTCAAAATAGGCCGGTGTGCTAGAGGCGTTGAGGTTCAGTTGCATTTTATTGGTTGTTGTAGCACCTCACTTTGGTATGGTATTCCTATGTGTAATGGGTGAATGGAGTTAAACCAAACGATCAAGGGGAGCATGTTGATTGATCTAATGGTTTAAACACCGAGTCACTAACAGACCATAAAGATAATAGGGAGGGCCACGAACCAACGTTCAACCCCTCCACAAGTACGTTAATAACGCTCTGATCGGGGGCACTCGAACCAACTTTTGGTTTTAGCCCTTCGTTGCGTGTGCACATATAAAGGGGGGGGGGGGGAGCTCGGTAGCTTTGCATCTAGCTATGTATTAGCACCGAGCCTACCTAGCTTCCCTAAATTCCTAAGCCATGCACCGACTCGTGCATAAGTAACGGAGAGGATGGAACCTCGTTGTGTCATGCCAGGACAGTTGTAGGTCGGAGGGGAGGGTGATCAAGCGTACAATTATGTCCCCTGCTTCCTCTACATCGACCCTGAACCTTGACTGAAGCGAGCAAGCAACCATGGCCACCCCAATGCCCAGTAATTCCCCCCTCTCCATGTTTATGCCAATTGGGTATTCTAGCTACTACTTTTGTTTGATCTTGTGCCTCTGATGATGCAATAGTTGTAACAATGGCATACAGGTGGAGGGGTTGAAAGTTGGTTCATGGCCCCTCCCCTTATCTTTATGTTCTTTTATTGACTCAGTATTTAACTCGTTAGATCAACCAACACTGCCTACCAGGACATTGACACGGTCATCAAGATTTACTTTTGACCACTAGTTTTACTATAACAGATGTATAAAACACAAATAAAAAATAATATTATGGAAATATTTTTTGAGAAAATTTCTAATCATATGATTTATAAGTTCTCGGTCTAAATATTTGAAACAATATTTATAGTCAAAGATTAAAGGTTTGACTTAAGACATGTTCAACTATTTGTGATATGGAGGGAGTAATGGGAAAAATATTTATTATGTCCTCTATTTTGTTTATTTATCTTCATCGTCATTAACAACCCAAAAATATCTACGTGTTCGATCCGTTCTGAATTATAAGATGTTTAGCTTTTTTTCTGAATCGTATATAGACACGTTTTAGTATGTCGGTTGACTCATTTCAATATCTATCTAGTCCATATTAAATATTGAAAATATCTTATAATTCGAAACAGAGGGAGTACTTTGTTGCATTTGTTAAGTTTTTTTTTTGGAACAAAGCCTCAGTTTCTTGAACTCTGCCTCAACCGTTACTTACATGGATTGCTGTATTTGGTCTGACAGGGTTGGATGACAGGGGAAAGCATCAACCGACGCCTCAAAACTATCTTCTTTCTCTGCGTTGCTCCTGCTCTGTTCCGCTAGTTCGTGCGCTAATTCTTAAAGATGACTTGATTATGATCCGATTTAGTACATACTTTTCATAGAGCGTTTCTATCCCAAATGATAGTGTCGGACAATAAAAAGGAACCATAGGGATCGAGCAATGGATCTAAGATACTTCGTTAGCTCTAACAGATACTACCTCTCTACAACAATATAAGACGTTTTACTAAGCTAAAACATCTTATATTGTGAAACGGAGGGAGTATGACCCAAAGAGACGGTAACAATGCTACAGGGGTTCAGGCCGCATACTGAAACTTACTTTTATGTTGAGTCAGTCCACCTGTTCCTTCTATTGTACACAAGCAAACATATAGTGTTGATTTGAGATACAATCGCTTATATTTTCTGTAATATGTTTATCATGTTTCACTGCAGATGACATTACCCATGACGTGAGCAAGTTAAAAGTTGAGCTTTGCTAAACGATCATCTTCTTTGGTGTTGGTTTTAATACCTTTATAATGAGAACATAATCTCGTAGTTTTCAACTCATGTAAATATTATTTAATAGTTGAAGCATGTAGTTTGCTTATGGCTCTGTTATAGACTCTTCTTGAAATACAAGTTTGATGAGTAGTAGATAAGCTGCCTTCATCGTCGTCTGAGAAGTAAACATCACAAATCATTATCAATGCCTTCATCGTCAGGAGTATGCTCCTGCCACTTGGGAAAACCATTTCGGAATGTCAAAAAAATTCTAAACAAAAATTTAACGTGACCATCTTGATATTCTATGTGCACATGTCAAGTTTCACGCAAGACCGACATTTTTATAGGTCGTGTAAAAAAGACAAAAAAATATGTCTCGTTAGTAGTCTTTCGAACAACAAAATTTGTTTTTTTTACACACAACACAAAAAATGTTGTTTTTTGGTGAAACGACTTCGTGAACCCATACGATGGCAAGATGGACGTACAAAAGAAATTTATGTGATTTTTTTGACAGCACAAACACGTTTGAAATACAATTTATAAACCAGGAGCATATTCTCCCGGGTGCCAAAACATCGCTCCTGTGGGGTAGCATCTTCTAAGCTAAGATGAACAGAACAAATAAGTCTGGATGTAAGAGTTAGTTAACCCATTAATGCTTGCTACATAAGCGGATTTCACAGAATGAAGCAAATGTCGACAGTTATAGAGGGAGAATGTATTTCTCAAAACCAAAGAGAAATTGTGGTGGGCGTGCCCTTTACTATTGAGATAGGGGAAGGGAGAAAATAGAACAAGGTTGCAAGGTATAGTTTCTCTACCTTTGACTTTACAAAGTAGCAGTATGAGATAAATGTGTACAATAATTCATAGCAACTCGAATTACAAGCACCCATCAGCAAAACATATGTAACCCCGAATTCAAACGGAAAATTTCTTTACAATGTACAGCAGAGCTATGACACACCCTTATATTTGTGATATTCACAGTTTCACCCAAGAAAAGGGAACACGGACGATTGGCCCTGGGTGATGCACCAGAGTTTATTTCACTTCCCCAACTTTTAGAAAACACCCATTTATGTTCCCTAGCAACACAAATAAATAAATAAATTGAACTGATATCTACACTATGGACAACTAAGAATTGAACGGGACGCAACACTTCTCAAGATATCGAGAAAGCATTTGCAACAGGTCTAGCGGTTCTTCCTCTACAGGCTTGGGTGGTGGAGTAAGTGGAAGTTCTGAAGGCAGATGTCGGTGAAATGAATCTACAGCAGCTGCAACACCGTCTTCATTCCCTATAGCTATTGCCAATTCCATTGATCGTGATTTCACCTTCAGCAAAATACCATGAATGGATCAGTTATCACAATATTACATTTTCTCATTACCAAAGAATGTGTTTATTATCATAAATTAACAGAATAAAAATCTCCCAGTTAAAAAAGAATAACAGACGAATAGCATATACTTCCCTATGTAGTGAAACATGACAAGTGAACACGTCATAAATGACTAGAAACAGAAGAACAGAACAAGAGCGTGAAAAGTAGTACTACCTCAGGATCAAGCATGAATCTTATTGCATTTGAAAGTGCCTCTGTAGTAAGATCTGTTACACGAATAGGCGCAGGACCCACACCACGTGCATGAATTAACTCGCCCCAGAAGAACTGATCTCCAAAGAAAGGCACTATGGTGGTTGGACACTATTAAGAGCATGAAGAGAATTCAGGACATTCACAAAAGATTGATGATAAGTGAATTATATGGAAATGTAAGTTAGTGCAGATTGAAGGTCAGGATAATGAGTGTTTTATTTTATAAGATCTGCAAATTACGTTGTCAGTTGAACCTTTAATATGGATGTTAGGTGCTCTGGTTTTGTTCCTGTGAGTACCATGTGTGGTGCTAAAAAGTACGAAAGACATCATGTGCTAATACATCTTATGTTCTTCCAACCTCTATCAGTACTGCAGACTAGTAGGCTAGTAGCTTACCCCAGCTATCAGGCCTGCAGCTGTGGTACCTGCTCCACCATGATGCACCTGGTAAACAAACACGCAACCTGATCGGTAAATTGTATGCGGAAACAGAAGTACAATACAGTTTTAGAAAACAGTCCGAAGCAGCATTTGAATAAAAAAATCGGATGCAAAATACTGTTTTATTCTAAGCATACAAGGAGGATGTTTTGACTCTTCAGAACATGTCCCTAACCTTCCAAGTTAGGACTACTAGCTCTGCTGAAGCACTGTGTCGATAAAAGAAGGCATTTGACATTGAAATAGTCTATTAAAACACAGTCAGACCACCCAAGATGGTGGTCGACCTAGCTAACCGAAAAACCGGGCACCTCACTATTTCGATTTTCGGAAACTATGGTTATTGACACAACTGAAATATGTCAAGTCAGTTTGTAAGTTCTCCCAAAAATGTTCTTACTAGATATTCGTGATGCCTGCATAGTTACACGGAAGAAGACAACTTCTCATTTATTGCATGCTTCATCCATTAGACACTCTCCAGCAGCCCAGACAATTGTAAGCAAGAAAGAGTTATGATGTTAAAAAATAATTGAGCTGCTGACATGATATTAATTTATGACTTGACATGTTGAGAAAATTTCTTCCATAACTTCCTTTTTCTCTTTGACATTACAATAATGCATGAAATTCAGTAACTCCTGCAAGTAAGCAAATGGTGGTGTTGAAATGGTAAACTCACTACTGCAGTACAGCGAGGAAACAGCCAGTCATGAGGGCAATCCTCCACAATGAAGACGTCGACTGGAACTTCTGAAACTGCAGGCGCAAGTTGCACAAATAAATACCATGGCAGATGGGAAAAAAAAGTGGACTAATAGTATCTCTTTTCAAACTACCTTCATAATTTCCTACAAAATGTAAGAAACATCAGTCTACAGCAGCAATGCTACAGAAGAACCCCATATGTTCAAGTACACACTACTCACATGCTACAAAATATATCACAATACGGTGTACACAGTACACAACACAAGCATTGGTTGTCCCCAAAATTTTAAATTGATTAATAGGTACTTACAACTTCCAAGATCACCCCAACCACGGCTAATGATTCCTCTCTGTCCTGTTTCTCTTAATGCTTCCAAAATGATAGTAGTGACCTTTTTTTCATCATCAAGAGGCTACACAAAATAAACCACATAATAAGAATTAGGTATTTACTCTTACATACGAAAAGCAGAAAAATGACTGGAAATATCCTATTAACCCATTTTAACTTTGGAAGGATGATAATAAACTAGATATGGAACTATGGAAGTGCTGCTGTTATGAGTTCATAAGTAGGGAAGGGGATCAGGGTCGGCGCTAGTTCAGTTTTGTGCTCCCAAAAAAAAGAGTGCGTATGCAGCCACAAAGCCAAGATTGGACCCACGCACCTCCACCCCCCACTCCACCCCCACCACAGCCCACTCTCTGCACTTCACCAGTCTCACCCAGCCCACTCAGCTAATCCTGCCTGGAAACCCATCTTACTCAGGTGACACCCTCCACCATTTCTTCTGCGAGCACTGCCCCTCACCCACTCACCCAAGCTGCCGAGCACATGCCCACCCCCAACCATAATCCATGACGCGGCCACCAAGGTGAGCACCAGCATGCAGCAACACACGTGTGATGCAGCAATGGGGTTCTTGGATATCGTTTCTCCGGTGGCACCATTCGTTGACAAAGTCAGCGACCAGGAGCTGCAGCAGGGATGAGGTTCTTGGGTGGCAGCGCAGGGTTCAACAACACCAAGGGGCCCATCAGTTACAGCAAGGATCTCGTCATGGCAGGCTGTGTCGATGGTGAGAAGGAGGTGTTGCTAAGCGGCGTCAACTTGAACTTCTTGAACTAGTTTCAGGTTGAAAAGTCAAAGTAATTTTTGACAGCTTACTGGTTAGTATCGGTCTTTCAGGACCTTGGAAGATTGTGGAAATGCATATATGTAGGACTGATCAAACAGAAACTAGAACTGTAGAATGTTGAAGATGTTTCCAAATTATAAAATATCAAGTGCCTAGAAAAATCAAGAATACTTTTTTGAAACACATCTTCCTGTAAATCTGTTTTGGATAGTAAACAAAATTCTAACAGTGTAGGGCTGCTTTGGCTTCTTTCTTGTTTCTGGGCCTTCTCATTAGGTGCGACCTAGTGCTTTAGCTTTGTTTTGCTCCTCTCTGAACGTTTCTTCTAGATACAATCATACAAATGATGTGCACCTTGGTGCACATTTGAGAAAAAAGATATCTACACCCCTATATAGTATACCAATACCAGGCCATAGATACCGATAGATCTTTCTAATCAGACGGCTCATATTTAACACTGAACAAAGGGGACTGCATGGACACATATAAGTCGTTGGATATACCAATCAAACGGTCCAAGGTGCTGGGATTCACGTTGGAACCACCAGTATGCTCCCAGCCTACTGGTGGTACAGTACCAAGTGACCATGCAACATGATGAAAGAGAGAAAAAACATAATGAGAGAGAACTGCATGCAACGGTGCAGCCAGAGATTATATAACAAAGATCTTAAAATATCAGAGGACGACAAGTAAAATAAAAGCATGATATGTGTTGCCATAGCTTTTAATTTCTCCTATAAATCTGTTTTGACAAATATAATGCGTGGTTTTCCCTTTGTTGAGTTTATAAATTAAATATTTTTTTGTAAAATTCTTATCAATGGATTGTTCCTAATCTTTGTTTGAATAATAATTTAGTGATTTATAACGATAATATTTTTAAATTCCTATCAACTACACTCTCACCATTAGTCAATCTAGCCGTTTAAAGTTCAACTAAGTTTGACGTCTTAGAATTTGAGTGAATAAATCTTTTCTTGGTATTTTAAATTGTGTAAAACCGACATTGCATGGCTATAAATATGAAATAATTTAGTTTTTTACAATTAATTGATTAGCTATGTAACTCCATTCATCATAGTTTAAATTGTGCCAGGAGGGCCTCACACACATCCAAAATATCATGTGAGTGAGTATGGGCAATGTCACAATTTGCCTATAAACTTCATGAGAAATATCACATTTACATGTATTCCATGTCTAGGCATGTGTTAAAAGAACGCACTCACGTATTCACTCAATTGTGCATGCATTCACGTGTGTGGATCTTACTCGAGGATTTCACAACAAAAAAAATCTTACTCAAGGAAATAATTTAATGAATATTGAAAATCCAATTACATGTACTAAATAAAATAGTCGTTCGTCCCTCCCAAGATGTGAATTTCACAATAATCCTAACCTATACACGTGCATGGCATGTGCCATTTACTAGTGTGCATAAAGGGATGAATCAACAATTCCTTACAGTCTAGGCAGGTTATCCAATATTTAAGTGGTAACAGGTACATTTGCATGTTATGATATCATAATGAACTAAGTATGGTCATTGGAATGATTTTCAGTTCTTGAAGGTTTAGACTGGTGATCCTTCATAAAACTAAGTAAAAAATATATAAATATATATCTTCAATATATAGTACATTTACTATGCTGGAAAGGATGACAGATAATCGCATTGCGATTAAGAATGGTGAAATCATGCTCACTAAGTAAAAAATATATAAATATATATCTTCAATATATAGTACATTTACTATGCTGGAAAGGATGACAGATAATCGCATTGCGATTAAGAATGGTGAAATCATGCTCATGAAAGATAACTACAGTTCAAGCCTTCAAGGGACAAAAGAAACAGGAGCGTAACTTTTATGGTAGAGCGAAACGTAATACAGGTACCAAAGGATATGCATTACAGTCAGAATTGCTAAATATGGTAGTAAATGAGGTAAAGTACAAGGTTATTGAACTGTTTTATAATCATCTGTCCGTACCATGCTACCAAAACCAATGTATATTGGTTTGGACCCTTGTTCAAGCCACTGTGAAAGCTCTGGTGGTGGTTGATACTTCGTGCCAAGATTCAAGAAGCAGTATCCCACGACATCCACTAGAGAACCCCAGTCTGCAGAGAAGAACGTAGTTAGTACAGACAATCTAAATCGGATTATTGAAGCATAAAATTTGTAACTAAACACAGTTTGCATCAGCTAGATCCTGGAGCTAACAAATGAATGGTCTAAAATCTAACTTTTTTATGTAAACAATAGGGAAGGACCCTACTGAAATATATTACTAATAATATAACAATGTAAACATTAAGAGTGATCAGGATACCCTTTGGCTTCGGCATAAGGTGAGGACTCCACATGTATCCTGTAGGTAAATGTGATATGGATCCATGGTATGTGCTGAAGTAAGCAATGGGGGGCAAGTTTAACTTCTTTCTGAAATTATTTATGAATCCTCTCGTGCCCCACCAGATTATTAGATCCACAATAAGATAGGATAGCTGAATACAAGGTGGGTTAAAGATGTCAGAATCTGAATATCCATGTCTTGAGTGGAAAATTGAGATAGAATTATTTCATCACCATGTACAAAAAAGTAAATTGCGTGGGCACAATAGTGAAAACGTTAAGATTGTACCCTGTAGGTTGCGCTCTGAGGTGTTTGTGCCAATGGATGAGGGAACTCATTAGTTGGCCTGCCTACAAATATTAGCAATTAGGAAAACATACATGATAGCCCCACTTAAATAGTAAAACCTAAATATCAGTTAAACATTTATTAAAATGCAGAGTGGTGTTCTACACTTCTACTTTTTACAGTATCATTGAGTCAATCAATATGATACACTGGCATACAATTTCTAATGTGAATATATTACATTGTTAGCACTATACCCAGAGATAAGCTGGCATGCATGGGAGAAATGCGTAGTATCAGGTACAAAGTTCAAGACTGGTGAATTTTGAATACAGGTTACTTAGATATTAGATTGACAGCTGTAGAAGAAAAGGTACAACAATCAGATTAGGAATTCATGTCCAGGAAGTGAGCTTCTTGACTGAAACTACAGTTTCCAAATAATAGTCCTCACTAACTGCTGGACCTTCCTTGGGAGTCGACTAAGATAGCTGTTGGAGTTATCTTACAGGTTGGGAAATACTATTAGCGGTTAGACAAGAAAACAGAACTTTGGTTGTATTCTGGTGGTATAGTATCAAGCAGTTCCAGAGGGATTTCATAGTAAGAAATACTCCCTCCTTTTCAGTTTTTAAGCGCCCACACATTTTAAGATTTAATTTGGCCATCAATTAGACCAATAATATATGAAAATTATACCATTGGAAACTTCTTTCAAATGCGAATATGATGGTAATACTTGATTTGGGGCATACTCCCTCTGCCCCTAAATAGGTGGCGCATAAATTTAGTCAAAAAGTCAATCTTTTATAAGTTTGACCAAATACGTAGAAGGAAATATCAACTACTATATTGAATAGGCATAAAAAAAACTACTATATTGAATAAATACATTACGCAAATATATCTTATGGTGGATCTATTGATATATATATATACTTGGTCAAACTAAGAAAGTATTGACATTTTAACTCAATTAATACGCCACCTATTCGGGGATTGAGGGGGTATAACTTATATTTGGTTGATAAAATTGATTATCAAAGTTGGACTTGAACCACGTGTGCGTCTTATAACTGAAAAGCTGGGATTCTAAGAACGGGGCAATAGCCCAGTGGTTAGGGTTGCGGTGTCAGCCCTGACGACCAGAGTTCGACTCCCGTCGGGATCGGAATTTCTGGAATTCTTATCCGGGTGGGCTTCTTCTATAAATATCTGGTCCTAGTTCCTCCTAGGCCCAGCTCATTTTAAAAGTTGGGATTCTAACACAAATCAATTGCAACTGAGACACACACAAAAAACAATATAATTTTTTTCACATGATAAACATGACGACATATTTAAAATTGTGATACGTTTTCATGGCGGTGAACAGACTTACGTCCATGGAAAAGTGAAGAAGATGTGCAGAGGTACCCCAAGTGCCTCGGCAATATGCAGATGTCCTGAAATAATAGCCATATGCACAATTTGCAGTTACACTGTATGTACATGTTGTATGATGCACAAGACACCCATCCAGAAAGGTAACTGATTACCTAGGCCATAAGGTGAATCAACCATTTGTCTCAGAATTTTAGAGTATACATGACCGTTCAAATTTGTAAATGTTTGAAGGAAAAATTAGTTCATCTTCAATGAAACAAGAAGATACACAACTACAGAATAACATCCAATCTGAGGCTGATGCACAATCTCATTAACACATTGATGTTGTTTTCCATGTAGTTAATGTTTGTAGGATAATGGTCAGTTTGCACAAACTTTTAAACCTGAGCAAGTAGCAAGGATTCGTCCTGTTTACTTGTACTGACAACACTAAATTGTCTTCCTTTTGTGTCTTAAGAAAATTACATATTGGTATTCTCAATTGTAGCATTCATATGAAATATTAAAGATCTCGGGGCAAAAGCAAGGAAACTTGAACATAATGAAAATTGGTGTGCACCAATGAATCAAGAACTGTGCAGCAGACTTATTGGCTTTAAATGAATGCAAAATACTAAGTAGTTTCATTAACTTCGAATCCAGAATTGCTGCGTTACAAGCCAACCGAGTTTAATGTACAAAGTGGTATCTCTGTTATGATTAAAATAGGGTAATTAGAGGCACTATATTTACTTAAGAAGTTAGGAATCTTCATATATAATGGAACGATGATAAGTATCAAACTGGTAAAGATATCGACGTTCATAATGAATGTGACTATATTCCATATATATACGGCACTGTCTAGTCACACAATAAAAGAGAATTTACATGTGCTTTGGTAGAAGAACATGTTGATTAAATTAGCAAAGGTTTAGAGAAATGCTATCACATGAAGGAGTTTAGTGACTAACAGACTCACCTAAAGCAGGAGGATTTGCTATAATTGCCTGAGCTCTGAAAGGTGTTCCAGTATCCAAATCAGGTTCTGTGCATGCAGGTAGAAGAGAGAAAATGATTTCCTTGATCTGCTTTCTTTGAACAGAGATCTCATTGGGCGCAATCATTAATCCTTTGTTTTTTGTCATGTCTGCAGTTAAAAATGCACCCCTTACAAATCAAATGTGAGTATGTGCAAGCATACTTATAAATTTAACTTTCTTAAGAACTGCATGTATTTTGTTTCTTGAAGAATGATGTTGTTTTATCATTAAATAAGAGGTTGGATCAACATATGCCGTGTCATTCTAACAATATGCATAAAATAAGGGCGTAGACAGGAAACCATACACTGAGCCATAATACGGGGATCACCGCCCAATGGGTAAAAATCAACACCGGCTGACTTCACAAAAGTACGAAAGTTGACATGAGATGCCAATCTAACATGGTGACCAAATTCCTGCGGAAATACCATTATATTTTATTACGAGGAAGAACATATACTGATATATGTACATATAAGTAGGTAACCTTAAGTCAGTATGTTATTGTCTGATAGTTATATATGAAAACGGAGGATTCTGTTACATATATTTCTTTATCTTCCTGTAAATATCATGATTATCGTGTATACTTAAAAACTTGAACAGAAGCACAGATTTTTCTTTCTTCCTCATGAACAGCTAGTGGGGAATTAAACCGAGCACCACCAAGGTAGATGATGCCAGATTATCTACAAGCATGTAATAACACCGGCTCGCTTTTTCTTCTTTAATTATGACAAGTCAATGAGGCCGCTATTTAACTTCGGGGAGAGCATCTTATGCATGTAAAATTAGTGCTACACAATATGTTGGACATGTAAAATTTTGGGCAGAGCTGCAGATCAGTAAACAATCGCCAAGCAGTAAAGCATCTAAGGATTTCAAAAATAGCAGAGAGGCATCTGCTCGCTCATAATCTATACTGCCGGGCAGACAGTAATGATTCCATCATCTACAGATCCCAGAGAAATAATGATAAGAACTCCCAATTAATTTGAGTGCATACTAGATAAGTGTTGAAATATCATATGCATTTTCATTTTTGTCCATTTGTTGTTTGGGACCCCCTAACAGGTGGTTGCAAGTTCACTTGCCTGAAGTCGTTTAGCTAATGCTATAAATGGCTGAACATCCCCGCGTGTTCCAACTACAAGCATAACAATCTTCAACTTTGGGACAGACTTGCTCGATCCAAATGTAACTTCTTCAACATCACGTGGAACAGAACCAAAAGCATCAATCTCTGAGAGTTCTGAGGCAACAAGGGCACTTCGTATCAAATCTACCTCCAGTGTACCATCTTTCTGGATCTTTACCAACTTCTCAACTATCTTCATCTGAAAGACGAAACAACACAGAATAGCTATAACACATAGAAGGATCAGACAGGCTAAAACCCAACATAGCATATAACTTTAATATTTGTAGGTCCAATATGACGTGTATATGTGATTGTAACCCTGAATAAGTACAATGGAAAGAAAAATCCTAGCTATCGCAAGGTACCATTTCCATTAGGATAGAACATGGAAGTGTTGCTTTCTTGATGTTCACAAATCCTTCTCAACTAAAGCCAAGCTCTAGTTCACCACATTGTGGTAAGCAACATAGCAAACCCGCATCAATCCATTTCCATAGCCAACATAACTTGCACACAGTAAAGAGGTAAAGTAGAGTAGGTAGAGTGATAACTGTAGCTATCTATCAGGCCGCTGAATGCTGAAGAATAGTAGTATGCATCATCGCCAACTCTGAATATCATAAGCTAAGTGAAACTACTGCATCAATTATAAAATACAGGGAAATTGACAATTTGTCAATGTTTTCTGAGAGAAAATGTATCGTCGTTTACAAAATGTGCAATGGCATAAAAAAGAGAGGTATTCAAGTATGTACTTACCTTCTCATTTTCTGATAGCATATCCAGCGTGAGGTCGCACTTAAGCAACCTATCGGAGTATGATCTTACAAAGGGATGCTCTTGCCCCTTAAAACAACGAGAAGGTATATTTGTGGATCTGCTATGCCCGAATCCTGTTGAAGACCAGAATAATAGTGCTATAAACAATGATGTTTCAGACCAAAGATACATATACCGAACCAGCTATCATAATTCTACTATTCACACTTTACCAGACAAATGATTTTGTTCTGAACGGCTTTATCAGTAGACTACCTGATGCAATTGGAAATTAAGTTGCAATTTAAACATCAAGACACACGGTGTTCTGTAGTTCCTTTCAAACCATACTACTCCCTCTGTTCCTAAATATAAGACGTTTCAAATTTTGAACTCCCAAAACGTCTTATATTTAGAAACAGAGGCAGTAACTTATTTTAGGAGGAACTACAAGCACAATAACTTGATACACAT
Organism: Puccinellia tenuiflora; assembly: GCA_012064385.1. Taxonomy (NCBI): domain Eukaryota; kingdom Viridiplantae; phylum Streptophyta; class Magnoliopsida; order Poales; family Poaceae; genus Puccinellia; species Puccinellia tenuiflora. The sequence continues at coordinate 161,408 of QRDG01001609.1, forward strand.
ACTCCATAATTGTAAAGAGAGGAAAATGACTAGGATGAACCATATAAAAAAAACTAGTGATACCCAATCCATTAGTTCTCTATAGCAGGACCGAAACAAGAAGACCTAGAGCAGCAACCTGCATCACAAGGGTTCCCTGTATCCAGTCCTTGCACCTACACTGACACTGCGACTCGTTGAACATTACATTTTACACTTAGGCCTGTACACCCCTTCAACATTTGGGGGTCAACTTGGCTAAAGCTTCAAGCCGGCCCTTATTTTAGAACGTTACCACCCAATAGAACACCACAAAACCGATCGCACATTTACACTGGCAGTGAGTGATAATGAACTTGGCAACTCCAAGGTTTGACTTTTACGAAATTCAACACACCAAATGTGCCAGCTTTCAACTCCAAGGTTTGATCACACGACAAAAACAAATCTGGAAGCGAACCTTCCCGTCGCGAGGAGGGGAACCCGTCGGCGTCGACCGATCCGGAGAACCGCTCGTCCATGGAGCTCAGCACGAACTCCATCGTCCCCTCGGCGAAGGAGGACGAGGAGCCCACCCCATCCGGGCCTCCCTTCCTCCTCCGGAGGTCGCTGCTCCCCTCTCCCGCCGCCGCCTCGCCGTTGCACCCCATACCCCCCGCGTGGCCGATGACAACGACGGGGTTGACCGAGGGAGATGCTGCTACTGGTGCCCGCGACGCCGCGTTCGCATTGGCCGGGAGAGAAGAGCTTGAGGCGCTTGGGACGGAGCTACTACGAAGCTGCTGTCTCGCGAGGTTGACTCGACTCGCTGCCCTGCCGAGAAGGTGGGAGGGAGGCAATCAGGCAAGTAGGCGAAGGCGTTTGCTACGCGGGCGACGAACGGCAGGTGGAGGTGGAGCCCCGTCGGGGAAGAGAGAGAGACGAGGATTTGATCGGAGAAGATTCGGATCCAGCGGTGGGTTGGGTGAATGGAGTCAATGGACTCCTGGCTGTCAGGGTCCCTCCTGCCATGGTCAACCTGACGCCTACGACACAACCACGGAAGGCCAGCGTCGACGCTGGACCGGGCCCTTCATCACCATGCCGGCCCGTCTCAGGAAGAAGAACGTGAAGATCGCAGGCCCGGAGTGGACACACTAGAACGTACTCCGTACTACTTAAGAGAAGGCACGACTCTCACCTTCTTCTCCAATTCGTCTATCTCCTTCCTCCACTTCTCTTGTAACAGATCGAGTGTTGTAATCGAATTCGTGCTGCTACCATAATATACAAACCTTAGTGAGGCTTACACCTGGTATCAGAGCCAACCCCCACCCTTCCGCCGAGCACCTACATCGGATCTGGAGTCCATCATCGAAACTCGCCGACAGCGCCAAGCCAGGGAGGAGCAGGAAGCTGTCGCAGCCATGGACGACGGCAATCAGGATCTCCTCAAACAGATCCAGTTCCTGGTGGCGTCCGCCGAGAAGCAGGAGCGGAGATCGGCGTCGGTGGAGAAGACCCTGGATGGCCTTGCGCACGACCTCAACATCTGGCGCCCTCGCATGGAATCCCGCGTCGACGAGCTCCATCAAGCGGCGGTGGCACTGCAGCACCAAGCCGCGAGCAGCGAAGGGCTCGCTGCCAACTCGGCAGCAGCCAACGAAGATCCGGCAGCCGCTCATCTGGCTGACGCCCCGGCAGCGGCAGGTGGGCAGACCGCCGCTGGGGACCGATCTCGGGCTAGGCCACGGCGATCGTCCACAACTCCGGGGTGCATCGTCCGGAACCTATGCGGTTCCGGCGATTGCCCCTGCCACTGGTACGATCAACTTCCAGACACCCCGTAGTTTACGCTCTGTTGTTCCAGCATCTGAAATTTCTACGAACCATATGTTTGCACACCTGGGTCAAGCTAATCCAACTCTGTAATTCCCGGTGTTTGATGGGGACAACCCTCAGATGTGGCAAACGTTGGCCGAGCAGTACTTTGAAATGTTTGCTATACATGAGTCTTATTGGGTTTCCATGTCGATCCTTAATTTTGTGGGATCCCCCAAGGTTTGGTTACACTCAGTTAGGAAGAAGATTGCTACATTAGATTGGAATTCTTTTTGCACTCTATTATGCACTAGGTTTGGTAGAGATAGACACCCGCTTCCTATTAGCTTCTTATTAGACAGTTTTACAGCTTAAAACAGATAGATACAGTTGCTGAATATATTGAACGCTTTGAAAATGTGATGAACAATTTAATGGCATATTCTGATGCTATACATCCTCTTTATTTTTTGACACGCTTTGTGGAGGGCCTCAAGAATGAGATCAGGGCAGTGGTGATGGTACAGCGACCGCATGATTTGGACACTGCCTGCGCTTTGGCTTTGTTGCAAGAAGAAGTGGCTGATAGTGTGAAGCCCAATCACTCACGGTATTCTGATCACACGGGCCGTGGAAGACCGTTACCTCTTCCCCCTCCACCCAACCGCAACAACAATCAAGCCGCAGCTAATGTTCCAACGGATCGCAGAGCGACTGAAGCAGCCCGAGCAAATCATGATTCAGGTAACAAGCTAACATCACTGAAAAATTACAGGTGTGCCCGAGGGCTGTGCTTCAAATGTGGCGAAAAATGGGGCAGGGATCATACTTGCCCAGCAACAATTCAGCTGCACATTGTGAAGGAGTTATTGGAAATGATGGGGGCTGACGCTTTGGGCATGAATGATGAAGGGCAATGCAATACTTCTGACACTGAAACTTTATGTGCAATTTCACTGCAAGCCTTGTCAGACAAGTTTCCTGGTGATCAAACAGGTCCTTCAGTTCTCCAGTTACAAGGGTGGGTGCAGGAACAACCAGTGGTGATATTAGTGGATTCTGGTAGTATTGTGTCGTTCATTAACAAGAAATTGCAGCCATTCCTTTCTGGTGTTACCCCCATTTCTAAACTAGTCAGAGTGACAGTGGCGGATAACAGAGAGCTTCCTTGCACTGAAGAAATTAAGAATTGCCCGTGGATTTCTCAAGGGCACTCTTTCAGCACTGATTTCAGGCTATTGCAATTGGGAGTGTTTGATGTCATTCTGGTGCAGGACTGGTTGTATCAGCATAGCCCTATGAACATTGATTGGCCTACTAAGCGCATGAGGATTTCTGATCATGGTCTGCCTGTTTTTCTCCAAGGAATTGGTGCACCTGTTACTGTTAGCCACACAATCACAGTTGAACAGTTGGCAAGGTTGCATCATCAGGGGGATATTGAGCAGCTTTTTCTTATCAGTGCTGACAATATGTCTGAGAAAGAAGCTAAGGAGAAGCTTCCACCTGAAGTGCAGCAAATTTTACATGAGTAACAGGAGGTTTTTGATGCACCCAAGGGGCTGCCACCCAGAAGAGCCTGTGATCACCACATCCCTTTAATTCCAGGGGCACAACCGGTGCAAATCAGACCATACAGGCATTCCCCTGCAATTAAGGATGAAATTGAGAAGCAAGTGGCTGAGTTACTAAAAAATGGCATTATTCAAGAAAGCACCAGTGCCTTTGCTTCTCCTGCTATTGTAGTCCAGAAAAAAGATTTGACCTGGAGATTGTGTATTGATTATAGGCGCCTTAATGGTCTCACAGTTCCTAGGAAATTCTCTCTGCCTATTATAGATGAGTTGATTGATGAACTCACTGGAGCATGTTGGTTCTCTAAACTGGACTTAAGGGCTGGATATCACCAGATTAGGTTGGCCCCTGGGGAAGAACACAAAACTGCTTTCTATACCCATTCTAGACAGTTTGAATACAAGGTTATGTCATTTGGGTTATCTGGAGCTCCTGTCACCTTCCAGGGGGCAATGAATGCCACTCTTCAGTCTGTCCTTAGGAGGTCTGCCTTGGTTTTCTTTGATGATATCTTGGTGTATAGCAAGGATTTCTCTGCTCATCTGAAGGACTTGTCAGAAGTGTTGGCTTTACTCAAGCATGACAGATGGCAGGTTAAGTTGGAGAAGTGTTCATTTGCAAAGCAGAGTCTGGCTTATCTGGGGTATATTATCAGTGACAAGGGGGTTTCCACTGACCCTGCCAAGATCCTGGAAGTGCTAAACTGGAAAAACCCACAAATATCAAGGAATTAAGGGCATTCTTGGGCTTGGCTGGTTATTATAGGAAATTTGTAATGTTTTTTGGTATCATTACCAAGCCTCTTACTGAACTACTCAAGAAGAATTGTGTGTTCAAATGGACAAGTGTGACTGAAACAGCTTTTACAGTGCTGAAGCAGGCCTTGACTACTGCCCCTATCCTGGCTATTCCATATTTTGCTGAAACATTTGTTGTCAAGACAGATGCAAGTGATAAAGGAATTGGGGCAGTCCTTCAACAAAAAGGTCGTCCAATCTCTTTCTTAAGCAAACCATTGGGTCCCAGAACTAGTGGATTGTCAACCTACGAGAAGGAATATTTGGCTATCTTATTGGCAGTTGATCACTGGCGCTCTTATCTTCAGCATGCAGAATTTGTGATTAAAACAGATCAAAGAAGCTTGGTTCATTTGGAGGAGCAGAGACTAAGTACCCCCTGGCAGAAGAAAGCCTTCTCCAAGTTATTAGGGTTGCGTTGCCGCATCATCTATCACAAAGGCACTGACAACACTGCAGCTAACGCCTTGTCACGCAAGATTCATGGTCCTGAGGTAACAGCAGCAGCCATCTCAGTCAGTCAGACAGCATGGTTACAGGAGACTGTAGCTGGTTATGAAAAAGATACAGCAGCCCAGGAATTGCTTACAGCTTTGGCAGTTAACCCTGATTCCAAATCAAAATTTCTCTTGTAGACGGGGTGCTCAAATACCAAGGAAGAATATGGGCGGGCAATAACATTGAATTGCAGAGGAAGATTTTTCTGGCTTTTCACAGTAGCGCTTTGGGGGGCACTCTAGAGCTCCAGTTACTTACAAACGTTTGAAGAAACTGTTCTTTTGGGCGGGCATGAAAAACAAACCAAATTGTGGGTCAGTGTTTGCCAAGTGTGTCAACAAGAGTGAAGTATCCAGGTTTATTGGCGCCCCTTCCTGTTCCCAAAAAGCCATGGAAGGATATTTCTCTTGACTTTATCGAAGGCCTCCCTCAATCCGGTAAGTACAACTGTTTACTGGTTGTGGTCGACAGGTTTTCGAAGTACGGCCATTTCATCCCTCTTGCACACCCGTATACAGCAGCCACTGTTGTCAGTCTGTTTTTCGACAATGTTTTCAAATTGCACGGTCTGCCCGAAACTATAGTGTCGGATAGGGATCCTGTTTTTACCAGTCACTTTTGGAAGGAATTGTTTCGGAAAGTGGGTACAGAATTGAAGATGAGTACTGCTTATCATCCGGCAACGGACGGACAGACGGAGCAAGTCAATCAATGTGTTGAAACCTATCTCCGTTGCTTCGTTAGCTCTTGCCCTAAGAAGTGGAGTAAATGGATCTCTTTGGCTGAATACTGGTATAACACCAGTCACCACTCCACTTTGAACTCGTCTCCATTCGTGGTACTTTATGGGCATGAGCCTCGCCATTGGGGTATCGATCCTCCAGGTGAGTGCACTGTTACCAATCTAGAGTCTTGGTTGTCAGAGCGTCGGGTGGTACATGATCTCCTGCAGCAGCACCTTTCCAGGGCGCAGATGATCATGAAGCGACAAGCTGACAAAAACATTCAGACAATTTGAAGTCAATGACTCGGTATTCCTTAAGTTACAGCCATACATTCAGTCCTCTGTTGCGCCGAGAGCTAATCATAAACTGCTGTTTAAGTTCTATGGTCCGTTCAGAGTGATTGAGAAGATCAATGATGTGGCGTACAAGATGGAGCTTCCTTCAGGCTCTACAATCCATCCGGTCTTCCATGTGTCGTTACTCCGTCGAGCTTTGAAAGATGGTATGCTCGTGTCTCCCGTCTTTACCATCTATTACTGACGCAATGGAGTTTCCTGTGAAGATTCTGTCGGAGCGTTGGCGCAAGAAATCAAACAAAGTGGCGAAACAATCCTTGATTCAGTGGTCTTCTGGGGATGTTGCGTCTGCAACATGGGAAGATCATGAGGAACTCAAAGGTCGTTTCCCCGGTGCGCCAGCTTGGGGACAAGCTGGTTCTCAAGGAGGAGGCGGTGTCAGGGTCCCTCCTGCCATGGTCAACCTGACGCCTACGACACAACCACAAAAGGCCAACGTCGACACTGGACCGGGCCCTTCATCACCAGGCCTTGCCACCAGGCCGGCCCGTCTCAGGAGGAAGAACGTGAAGATCGCATGCCCGGAGTGGATACACTAGAGCGTACTACTTAAGAGAAGGCAGCCACAGGAGGAAAGACATCTAGTTGGATCACGGCGATCGACTCTCACCATCTTCCCCAATTCGTCTATCTCCTTCCTCCACTTCTCTTGTAACAGATCGAGTGTTGTAATCGAATTCGTGCTGCTACCATAATATACAAACCCTAGTGAGGCTTACACTGGCCGACTGGCCACCATGGTGTGTTTGCTTAGCAACGTGACAGTAGAACCTGGCAGGTGGAGCCCAAGCAGATTGTACGAGAGGAGACAATTTTTTTTCGATTAGGAGAAGATTTGTTTATACTTAGGCAATTGGACTATCATTTGAATGGGGTGTCCCTATTCATATGTAAAAAAAATCCTGAAAGCTCATTTGAAAGTATTGGCCCCTTACAGGATTGAATTCTTTCTATAACTAGCGCGCTAAGACCGCCATTGGACTATAGGGAAACTAGTTCATCGTGAACCGTAACACCCCTCTAAGTTGTGTGATTTCTGATCAGTTTGTCGAGACCATGAAGCATATCTTTACATGTTGCCCTTTTCTCATGTATCATGTGACACGAGGTTCTCTCCTAGGTATGGTTGTCCGCATGCATCCCCCACGGAGGCCAAGTTTGTGGACCGGTGGTAAATGGTCTTCCACTCCGTCCCTACTAATAGGGGTACCTCACATGTTGGTGGCTTTGAAACGGAGCAACACGGTGACCTTCAATGATCGTGCAATCCAACATCGATGGTCTACTCGATGGCACTAGTTTCAACGACTTACCTTTTAGGGGTGGCATTGTATCATGGGTGAGGCCCCTTCAGGGTTGTACTTAACTCTTCTCTCTATAAATCAATCAAGACACAAAGCTTTGTGTTTTCTCAAAAAGAAATCATATGCAAGAAAAAACTAAGCTTTTGTTATCAATAGCATAATGCATGTTCGGTGTTCTAATTTGGATCAGATGAGTCCGGTACGACTTGGACAAACGTGGAGGAGGGGAATTTGGTGTGGACCTTGTGAATTCCCTATGGTCCGAGACTACGACAAGCCCACTTGGACATTTTCCTATGTTAGGAGTAGGTTGTGCTTCAAGGAGAGGTCTGGACCTATTTACAAAAACATATGTGTATCAATACTAGTAAAGCGGTGTAAAGCAACCTTTGTCATAAGGCTGCATTGAACACGCATGCATACAACTTTCTCATGTGACCGCGTTGCTTGAGACACACCCTACTATTTTGTTGTTTGGGTAACAACAACAATCTTATTTTTTCTTAAAGGGACTTCAAAAGTCATGCCAGTTTTTTTTTTTTTTTTTTTTTTTTTGCCGGGAAAAAATCCGTAAAATTGATTCTACAAATTAATATCATGTGTTTTTCAATCCAGTGTGTCACACGGGTCTACAACTACTTTCTATAAAAACAAGTTCTCCAAGCATGGCATGCAAGTGAACACACTAAATTAGGACTTAGGTTTATGGACTCAAAGTGTTGATATTTTCATGTGAGAAGTGCCATGAAAATATCCTGCTCGTAGAGGCTCCTTATTCGGTGTTTTTTCTGACAACAGATTTTTAGTTCAGCACACAGGAGACAAGCACCACCCGAATGCGCTCTGGCGACAATCCTACTTCTGAATGTTTTATTATGGTACTGAACAGTATGTTCAAGAACAACGGAGAGCCCACTGTTGTAATTTATGTTTACTTTGGGGGTCCACGATGTAATTTGTATGCTCAGCTATATAAAGAATGTAGTTTCGGGGTTGAAAAAAACCTACCTAGCTGCAACAAGTTCAGAGAACTGAACCAAATGAGATTGGCGTGTCGAGTCGAAATGTTTAAGTCCTACTTACAACATTCAACAAAAAAAGTATGCAGTTTATTCCATTACCACGGCATATTCCGGAATCAAATAAACCAAAGTGGCCAAGTGCCGCACTAAGTAAAACAGCCCAAATTAAATCTTCGTCAAATAGCTTACACCTGGAAGGCTGGAGATCCGTCACTTCCCGGCCAGCAAGTTATCTGAAGCAGACACGGCACAGAGCCACAGATTTGCATCCGTCACGACAGCGACGCTCCGATGCTATGCGACTACTACGAGGCGACGCCGTCGCAAAAGCTGCCGGCGTCCGGCGCCAGGCCGTCGATCGCGCCGCGTGGAGCGACGCTTCTAGTGGCCGTCCAGGTCAGCCACGATGACGGTCTCGCCGTATGATTGGGCTCAGTCGGAAGGAAGCAGGATCGCGTGTGGCTGCCGGCGAAGCGACCGCGTCTCGCTATTGACACCGATGTTGCTGATTTGATCATATGAGCATCTACGACAAAGACAAATAGTAGCAGGAAAATCAGGACAGAATGTTGGATTCAGTCTATAATGGGAATTCTATTTCATTTCATACCTCCATTCCTGACATATATGACACCTATTTTAAAACAAAACAGTTGGAGCTTAAAATGACGGGGTCTATAGAATCAATGAGAACAATTCCTTGTATCACCTTGCATTTGGTGGTCGCATATTTGAACAATACGTGACTGCCGCGTGGCCTATATACCACTGTTAGTGCTGGATGTGGTTCATGCTAGATTCACATGTTTTTTGTCATCTTCGTCGCAACAAATCTCATTTCGCTTCCTTTCGACGCACGTGTGTCAGTATATTAAGGTAGAGAGCAAAGGTTTTTTTACAAGTGTTCTCATGCCAAAATTATAACGGGCTACAGTTTCTTGCATGTCAAAAGCGAATACTAACCACTCCACTCAAGAACACATCATGGCATTACATGCTTTTGATATTTTTTGTAATTGTCAAGGCACTTGAAAGCTTCTCCCTGAGTATATGCTTGTTGCGATGTTGTCAGATACTTTTAAGGGTGCACATGGTGACAACCGTTGGGACCATGACACGGGTTTGACGGGAGCTTGGGACGTATGCCATTCTACCACTGGACGCTAATCCACCTCAAGATGAGATGCCAAGACATCACTTGCAAAAGAGCAAGAAATTAGGAGATGGTCGATCGACTCCTACTCCCAGAGGCATAGAAAATAGGTTGCCAGATAGGGCATCGTTAGGTGGTCGGAAGTCCAGCAACCAAACCGACGGAAAATTGCGACCTGGAGGAGTGTGAGCCATATTAGGGGTCCATTTACAAAATTTGCAACACTAAAACATTTACAACATTGAAAGCACTAAAACATTTTACAACATTTTCACGAGTTTGTGGCATAAGAAAAGTCCACGAATCGTGAAAAAAGAAGAAAAGGCTGACCTTGTATTGGAGCATCTGCTTCACCGAATCAGCTCGTCGACGATCAATCCGACTTGTCAAAGCCTCACTGGTGCCAGATCCAACCATCCCCAGCCCATAACCCTCGTCCCTACCATCTCCCATGAGGTCTAATACAAATATGCAACATGAGGTCAATCATGTTAGCATGATCCATGGCTCGATCATGGGCTCGAGAGAAGGGCAAGGAAGGTGAGGAACTAGCGGAGGAGGAGGAATTGCATGGGACGCCAGTGTGGCATGGAGACAGCGATGCGGCTACACGAGGGACGACAACCAGTCAAGAGCGTTTAGAAAGGGAAAAAAGAGCATTGAGGAAAAAACAATCCACGTGTGGTCGGTCGAACAGTAGTGTTTTCCAATTATTTGTTGGACAGCCCATATACATTTTAGCAGTATGAGTGGCATTATCTAAATAGTATCAGTATTGTGTACCACATTATTTTTAAGTAATATCTACTGCGAAGTCATAAGCCGTATTTATGTGTTGCTTCAATTATTGTATCCTCATTCTTTCGCCTAAACATGAACCAACAAAGTAGGTAGTAGAAGAAAAGTGAGCATGCGGGTTTTGTAGGTATTTATTTCATTTCCCACTTCCATTCTTGACATATGTCATCGTTTATCATCCATTTTGAAACAGTAGAAAGAGACGGTGCAACGCAACCCGACAGCACAGCGAGCCACAGTGAGACTAGCACGCAAGAGATCACATCTTTATCTTCTTCCCATTTGCCCTGACACGGCACCTGTCCAATGGGCCAGGTCAGAGAAAAGAAGATAAAGAAAGGAGCTGCCGGCGCGGCCGATCTGAGATCAAATCACAAACACCGAAACCGCGCGAAACACGGTTAGACTTAAACCCCCAATCATTAGACGCGATCGACGGCTATAAACTGTCCACCGTCGCATCCCGCACCTATCATCTCTGATCATCGCATCGGTCACTCTCACTCGAGCGGGGAGGCGAAGCCACGAGAAGAGCACACGACGCCAACCGGCCAACGCCCACGTTTCGAATCGAGCGAGCTCGCGTACTCTCTCTGACCCGCGCAAGCTCCTCCTTCCGACGGCGACGGGGAACCGGAGGCGCGGCGGTGGCGGTGGCGGCCTAGGCGCGCCGGGAGGGGGAGCGCGCATGGCGTCGTCGAGGGTGTCGTCGTCGCCGGCGCACACGGCCTCCTCGGATCTCTCGCGCTTCGCGGGGAGGTCCGGCGGCAGCGGGATGGGGTCCATGAACGTGGAGGAGCTCCTCCGGGGCATCTACGGTGGCGAAGTCCCCGCCACGCCGGCGCCCGACCGACCGACCTCGCCCGTTCTGGCGGCGCCGCATCACGAGACGGCCGCCGGCGCCGCGCCGCGGACGGCGGTCGAGGTGTGGAAGGAGATCACCGGTGGCGGTAGTAGCGGTGGGGAGGAGTTGGCCCCGGCCGTCGGTGGCCGGGCCGCGGAGATGACGCTGGAGGACTTCCTGGCGAGGGAGAAGGAGGACTCCGCCGTCAGGGCTCCCGCCCCGTCCGCGGCGTTGGTAGAGGAGGAGCAGGCGTTCATGGGGTTCCTGCACGGGGCGGACGACGCGCGCGGCGGCGGCGGTGGCGGGAGGGGGAAGAAGCGGCAGCTGATGGATCCCATGGACCGCGCCGCGATGCAACGGCAGAAGCGGATGATCAAAAACCGCGAGTCGGCGGCGAGGTCACGAGAGAGAAAGCAGGTGGGTGGCTTCCTCATCACAGGTTTTGCGGAGAGATCAAGCTAGCTGCTGAGTGAAATTCTAATATGTTTTGGTTGGTGATGAAGGCCTATATCGCCGAGCTCGAGTCGATGGTCACGCAGCTCGAAGAGGAGAACGCCAACATGTCGAAAGAACAGGTATTATTCCTCCCACATCTCCTGCTTGAGGATTGACTCAACTGTCTAGATCTTGCATTGCATTTGGCAAACTCTGATGGCAAAAAAAAATTTCTTTGGTGTGTTCCAGGAGGAGGCGAAACAGAGACGGCTTAAAGAGGTACTACTATGTTTATCAGATGTTGCTTGTCTATCATGATCGTTAAGAGCATGTCTAACAGGCCCTGTATTCGCTCGCCCCGTATCGAGCGAATACAGGGCCCTGTAGATTATTTTCGCTTCGATTTCGAAGCCAAAAATTCATCTCGTCTAGCAAACCCCCTACTCCATCCCGTAAATTTAAAAACCAGAAAACGCGGGAGAAATTTTGTTCATCATAGGAGGAGGAGTTCATCATCGTTCATTTATCATATACAAAATGCGCGATATTTTATACATCGCGACTTCTACCCTACCGGGGACAACGGCGCTGGCCTCGCCGGAGCAGCGCCGGATCTAGCCTTGGCGCTCCTTGGCGATGAACGCCGCCACGAGAGCGACGTTCTCGGCCGCCTCCGCCTTCGCCGCGGCCTCCGACAGGGCCTTGGCCTTCGCGATGGCCTCCTCCTCCTCCTCGTCGGTCCGCGCGAAGACGAATCCGGCGCCCTCGCCCTCGCCCTCGCCGGATCCGGCGCCGCCTACTCCGCTGCTGCTACCCTCGCCGTCGTCGAGCGGAGGCGGCGGCGCTCTCCTCCGCTGCTGCTTCCGGCGCCGCCCACAATGACGACGGCCTCCTCCTGCGCACGGCGGCGGCGCTCCTCCTCCTCCTCCTCGCGGACGAAGCCTTCGTACCAGGCCTCGTCCATGTCCGGCGCGCCGGCCGTTCGTGTTCGTACCGGCCTCCCGGCGCGAAATCCGCCAGGGAATGCGGCACCTCCGCTCCCTGGACAAGGTATCGGAGGACTCCCCTCCGCTTCGCGCCGACAGACGTGCGATGCTTCGCGCGCCATGCCGCTCGCGCTCGGAGGCGGCGCTCAGCCCGGCCTCCTCCCACGCGGCCACCTCCAAGGCCGGAACGGCGGCTCGAGGAAGCCATGGTGATGGCGGATGCGGGGGTGGGCTTGCGGAAGCGGGCGGCGGTGGTGGATGCGGAGGAATTTCTCGTCGGAGTGAGTGGCGGCGCGCGGCGGAGCTAGGGTTGCGAGTGGGGGGTTGGACCCCACTCGCAGCCTTGCCCTGTATTTGTAGGGGGCGGGGGGGGGGGGGGGGGGGGGGGCGATTTTGACGGGCCCCGTATTCGGCCGATACGGGCCATGCCTAATACGGGGCCTGCTAGACGGCCCGTTTTGACCGCACCCCGTATCCCGCCGGAAAAATACGGGGTGCCGGCGATTTAGGGGGTCTGTTAGACTTGCTCTAAGATAGTTGCAGCACTTCTTTCTTGAACACATATGCCCCGCGACTCAAATGTCACTAGGATTTCACATGCTAATGTTTGAGATAGATGAACCTACTAACACAAGCATACTATCGTGTCAAAGTATATTGCCCTTCTTCCCTCAATGGTTTGGATTTTGAGTGGACTAATTGCTGGATGGAGCTCAGTAGTCTTGTTCTGAATCCTATGGCCTCCTTTACTCTAGGAGCTGAAACCTTCAGATTTTTTTTTTTTAGCTGCTCTGTTGTTTCTTGAGTCTGGACTGTTCGATCTGCTTTGGCTATTTGGCAGTCCAATGAGCTAACGTGCTTGGGGTTCCTAACTGGCTCTCCACTAAGTGGCTTATCCATCAAGTAAGATGCGACGTTGACACGTCCACAACACAAGGCATGCCAAGTGTGAGATCATCTATGCTCCGTGTCATTTTCTTTACTTTGAAGATTTGGACCCTTTCCAACTCAACATGGGTACATTGCATAGCCTGTGTTATTAAAATGGTCACAGCCTGCAGTTCTGCTTTTGCACTTTTCCGTGACATCACCGTTTGGCTTCAATAGTTTACTTTTTGAGGCCATCTTTGGCTAACGATTTGAGTTAGTATAGAATCTCCCCTAATTCGGTGTTTCTTTTTCATTTAATAAGATGGCTGTCTGAAAAAAAAATTTACTCCATGCAGCTCAAGGAAAAAGTTACTCCTGTCATCATTGCGAAAACACCATCACGAGATCTTAGAAGAACAAACTCGATGGAATGGTAGACATGAGCCAAGCTCAGTAGCCATCCCCTTACAGTTACATAGATTTTGATACGTTTCTTTGTCATTTTTCTGGTTATCGGTGTTAACTTAGTTGTTGTAACTTAAATGAAATCATAATGTGTAGAATGGGAGATTGTATTTTAGCACAAGGGCATTTCCTCAGAAGCTTCTATTCTTTCTGATTTTCCTTTTATTTTTGCTGCAATGTGGCCAATATGTATAGCGATGAACGCACAATACAAAAACAGGGAAACTGAAGCCGTAATGGGGAATATCATAATGCTAGAAATGACAAGTAAACAATGTGCAAGACATGAAGAAAAATATAAGTGAACCATAAGGTCAATCAAATTTAACTTTTTAAGGCACCAAATCTAACTAGCATATTTCTGGTAATACAGTAAGCAACAAGGCGCTTACACCCCCAAGGCCCATACCATACGCCTAAGAACATCTACCTGCTACAGGTTGTACCTGGAAATTTGAACGTAAGCAGAACATTCATACATAAGGTGTCGCCTAGTGCTCCAAAAAAGCTCTACCTGGAAGAGTGGGCGAGAAGACGCAATGGCTTCTTGGGTGTAGATGCTTGTACACTCCCTGTCATCCTAAACCCCAACTAGCGAGAGAAGATCCTGTCTAACATCAGCAACAAAGATACTTCCAGACTCGCACCACCCAGCTACCACATCAGTACCTGCACACTGCATATAGAATCGCATTCCCGCATCAGTGATTTCCAGGGTGCACTCGTTACATTTTTATCATATATGTTTTTGCCAGGGGCTCGAGAATACCTTTGAAAATCCTAGCCAGTTTGAATCACCTCGAAATGAGAATGCCCGCTCACGTTTGCTCCAGCTTCCACAAGTAATCTGCAGTGCAATTATATGTTAGAAAACGCACGACTTCCGCGGACATTCAATAGTAACGTAGGAGGTCATTGCTCAAGCTGAACCACGAGTGAAGTTCTTCCTAGATAGTACTGACTATCCAATATGAAGATCAGGCAGTGCAGAAGAGAAGCTCACTGCTGCAATCACTCTTCTTCAGAAGATATAAATCATTTATATCATGTCCAGAAGAAGAATTTGCTGAAGTTGCCTAAGACACTGAATTCTAGAAACACGAAACTGGCAGATGTCACTAAATAAGCAGAGGTTTTATTGTTATAACTAGGAGTTATTTTACCAACTGTCAACAATATCACACCATACTAATGGACAAGCAACAGGTACTAAGCAGTACTAATAGCTAAAGATGTATGAGATATGGTCCAAGGGAAATGTGTCAGATGCATACCTCATAATCAACACCTTGGACATATACAAACGATTGGTCGACTGACGAAAATGAAAGGCCTGTAATCTGGGTAGGGAGAAAAGTACACAGACTGAGAACTTCATTGCATCTTGAAACATCAAATCCCAATTTCACATTATGATGCATTTACTAATAACATCAGAAGTAGACCAACCTCATACTTGGAGCAGCCCACCCATCTTGATAAGGCCGACCACCTATACACAATAGCATAAACTTAACTTTCAATTACTCTGGCTACTGAAATACCACATAACTGCTCAGATCCTTGAATTAAAAGAAAGAAAGAAAAGCAAACCAACTTGCGAGGATCATAGATGGTGACAGCACGATCAGTTCCGCCGACAGCAATCAGTCCTGAGGCAGAACAACAAACAGAGTATAACGTGCCTCCAACAGGACCAGAAACACGCTGTATGCATCCACCATTGTTATGCGTTCTTAAGTCCCAGATGCTCAGCTGCAATTAACCACCATGAGAAAACAGACTAGGGAAACATAAACTTTACAGGGGGGCAGCCTGAAGTCTAACCTGAGAACCTTCAGCAATTGCCAACATTGAGCTACTATCACTTTCTTGAGGAAAGCATCGAAGAAAGGTAACTGAAGATGGGTACCATAGCCTACAGGTCCAGTTTTACAAAATAAGGTTTAACTCACAGATGCTATAGGATATTAGGAAAATCATAACTTGGATGATAAAAAAAGGTTTGTGTTTCACGCGCAAGGCCTCATTCAAATGTTAGAATTCACATGTAAAGGTCATATGAGAATTGGAAAGAATGCAACAGTGGGAAGACAGAATTACGCGAACAGACGTGGATGCCTAGTTTTTAGTTTCAAGTAACAATGTAACTTTAGCAGCACATGTAGGATTTAAGAGCAAACAAAACCAGATGGCCAACATAAACTTTGATGAAGGTAAAATCCTGGTAAGAGTAAACTTACGTACGTAAACTGCGAAGATGAATGTCCTGATCATAGATGTCAATGCTCTTGCACAATTCACGAGCAACAGCTACCTGAAAAAAATATCAAATTGTATGGATTCTGCGGCATGCAAAGTGTAATGGCATTGATTTTGATGCTACACTAAATATAAAAGTTCAATAGGAAATGCACCACATTAAGTTTGAACAAGGACAACCAGTGGATTCAGTTGGTAATATGGGTGTCAATGAATATACCGTGGACAGGTGCGTCGGACTAAAACTCAACCCAGCCCAACTTCCTTCTCCGACACCACTATCACGAGGTGGTACTGAATAGGACGCCCTGTCGATGTCTGAGCAAGTTTAGTAATAACATATTCATATGTTGCACTTCCATTTTTACACTATCGATGATTCCCGTCAGCATTGATAATTCAAGAATATGGCCATGTTAGAAAGGGGTTTGTCTGGAAAACTAATAGTAAAAAAAGACTCATTAAGCTTCTCTCCATGAAGCTTGAGCATTGCGATTACAGATGGTGGAGTATGGTATTATCCACCAGGACCAGATGGAACAAAGAAGCTAGAACATGGCATGAATAAAAATGGATTGTATGATGCAAATGTAAGCAGTTTCAAGAAGCTTATTGCATGACGAATCACATATATCAATAGAACTGAAAATCCGCATATGTTTATGAATCTAAACCATGCTTTCCACTAAAAAGACAAGGCAGTAAAGTTACCATCAGCCACAGTGTCTAGGTGGGATACAATGAGGTGCCCATAAGAGTCAACAGTTCCCAGAATCAAGCAGCTGTCACCTGGAACATCGCAAAACATTAAATATGAAATAAATTCTAGAATACACACGATTATATTTTAACAAGACACAAGAAATAACCAAACTCTATAGCCACACATGGAGTGGGGCAGGGGGTTACAACAGAAATATATATGGTTAGTACCAGCACTTAGTAACATAGCTTTCTGTGTATGCTTAGTTTTTCCCTACAGAAAATCTTTCTGCAACTCCTTCGGACTAGAAACTTCTTAAATACACTGTAACAGTGAGCTCAACTTACAAACCTAAGCTAGAACCAACTACTATATAGCTAGTCTTAAAGCACATCGCTAAAAACGAAAGTGCACGTGATGGTTGGTGAAAATTACAACTCATGTGGTCAAGAAAAATGTTAAGTAGAGATAATGTCCTTATAATATGTATGTTCATGCATGCTTCCCTATGGTATAGTTGCAGCAGGTAAAGTTGGATACACCAGCTCAAAGGAATAGCAGATGGTAAATACTCGTTATAAATTTGATGGCTATTCCAGCCTATGCCAAGAGCGCAACTACATCATGTGTTTCTGGGAAATAATATACAGCACCACATTATTATGAAATGTTAAAGATTTCACCTTCACCCTCTGCCAGAACTACACTCTGAATCTCCGAACGATGCGGGCAGCGGTCCACAACCGATGAGCTTATGACCTTCCATTAGAAATGAACTTCAGAGAAAATAACCACCCAAAACTGATGAGTTTCTAGAAAGGCGAGAGTGTTACCTGCGCACTGATAGGAATTAACAGGCTCTGTTTTCCTCTGGACAGCATCTCCTCTTCCATGGATATCTTTAAGATCCAAGAGAAAGATAATCAAACTTAAGAACCCACAAGTTACATTCCTTATTTTTTTGTTATTGTTATTATTTGGAAAAAGAAAGATTGTATTGCTCTACCGGCCTCAAGCTGCCTACATTACTAATCAATATATGCCATTACACTTCCGCTGTAAGCAAAGGCAACGGAGTACCAACTTCTGTGTCAAGTTCGATATAGCAGAATTCATGATTCAAATGGCCTAATTATGAGTTTATGACATCCAAAATTTGGTGAACCAGTCTAAGTCCCTAATATGCAATCTACTCCACCAAATCAAGTTTCAGAGGAACATGACAGGAATACCGTTCCACTGCGCTACAGTTCCGGAGAAGAGATGGAGAGGCACCTCGATCTTGTAGACGCGGCCGCCGGAGGCGAAGTAGACGGAGCAGGAGTCGCCGGCGCCATTAACCTGGGATGGGGGAGGAGAGGTCAGGGCTCAGAAGTTGGAGCCGGGGGTTTAGGGCTTTTGGAGGAGATGTGTTGAGCGTGCGCGAGGAGCGGCGTGCGCAATGGGTAAGGTGCGGCGTACGTACGTGGACGGCGAGGCGGGTGGGCTGGAGGCAGCCCGGCGAGGGATCGGAGAGCAGGGACGGCGGGACGGACGCCTTCCGCAGGCTACGCGCCGACAGCATCGCCGGCAGGCCGTGTCTTCTCCCCCTTTTGGTAGGCGAAAGCGCTCCGTTTGCTGCTGTCTGCGAGGGCACTGTCCGCGCACGGGTGGATGAGGTCAGGGGCAGGAGAAATTTGGCAACGTTTTTTTAGTTCGTCTCAGCACCGGTCCTCGGCAGGAAGTATACTGGGACTCGTTGCCGTTTCGGCCCAAAGAAAAACTCGTGTCGAAAACACTCTCATCCGTAGGTTTAAATGTTGGCCAAATTCTCGCTCGAACGAAAATTACTTAGTTTTTAGTCTTTTGACGGCATCGAATTTCAGCTGCAAATCATGTTACAATTCATGACTAGCACAATTGCATGAATCACTAACTAAATAACGGTTCGGTGCATTTTTCTTAGTTATACTCCACTTGCAACTGATTTTTTTATTGCAATCTAAGTTACGATTCATAGATACACGAATCACGACAATGTATAAACTTGCCCTACCTAATTATGTCATTATGCTTCCCCACTATTGTGCCGTAAGCAAGTTAGGGCGGCTGCTCGGGATGGAGGGATGGTTGAACCGCCCCTAGGATTTTTTTTCCAACTATTTTGTATGTTTTGTTTAGACCATCGATTTTGGATTGGTATATTCTATCTTATAGAGGTCAGTATTCCCCATTGTGTGGCTAGCGGGCGGAAATGAATCAAGAAGGCCATGCTCGCCCTATAACCGCACATTGGCCCTGGGCCAACCGTGCGCGGCGGGGGGAGGAGGAGGGGGCACCTAATTGTTCTTCGTGTCATCCAAGTCCTTGTATGCGCCTTTACCTTAAAAGTGAACCCTTTTACATAATGGAGAATTCTGCTCCATGTTATTTTATATTAAAAAACATATTTACGAGGTTCAAAATATAGTTAGAAAATCTAGATATAGCCGATGGTGTATCCCACAAGTGTGCAAATTAGCAATTTCAAATACTTTGTATTATGAGGTATATGATGATAGTGTTGGGAACACCAAGTGGAATGGATGATGCAACACGACAGCAAGTATTTCCCTCGTTTGAAAATCAAGGTTATTGAACCAAACACAAATAGGCCACTAAGTCAATGGTATCTGCACACAAAAACACAAAAACTCTTAACCGGGCCTAACGTTTAGAAATGTTGTCATGCTTCCCTCTGCTTGTTATTACAAGGTATCAAACGTATAGTGTGGAAGATGGCAATAAAATTGACAATAGGACAACGAGAAAATAATGGTAAAAGCAAGTAAATGAGAGTTTAAACAATATCAAAAGATAGACTGAGGACCATAGTTTGACTATATGCATCTCTCCATAAAGCATAACATGTTGGGTGAAGAAATTACATATGGATAGCGATTAAATTGTACTTATTTTTACTCATTATGATTATTAATTTATTTTATTCATATAGGAATTACGCTCAAGATATATATACCATTAATCCAAAATCATCTATAACTAATATTACACTTCGAGACCACTATCTAGCATGCATCTATAAGATTTAAGCATAAACAGAGCACTACAATAAACATGATGACATATGTGAACGTCATCTAAATGTGACATAAATACCGTTGTTTTATTCTTAGTGGAAACAACATATTGCAAATCAAATCTGTATTATGTCATTCTTCAGAAGACTATACAAGGTTGAACCCATTATCATGCATATCAACTCTCACTTGGAGATCTAAACGCACACTTGACTAGTGTAACACATAAATCAGAGAGCATGTAAGACTATAAAATAAATCAATCGAAGATAGCAAAAGCATCATATTATAACATGGACAAATATGTTCATAAAGTGACAATTCATCATATCCCAACAAACACAAAAACAATTACATCTGATAGATCTCAATCATGTTAGACAACTCAATAAAATATTATATTGATAAACAAGGAAGCGAAAGATGCCATCCAAGATTGGACTACTCACGCATCATCATGGAGGCGACGATGGTGATGTAGAAGCCTCTGGTGATGAATTCACCCTCCAACAGAGTACGGAAACAAGGATCCAGATTGGATCGCGAACAACGGTGGCTCTGTATCCTATTTTCGTGAAAATCTCTCGATTGGATCGCGAACGATAGCGGCTATGTATTGTATTTTTGTGAAAAGACTCTCTTCTCGATACTTTTAAGTCGGGACTTGAAATAGCCGAAGGGACGTCGTGAAAGGAGAGCCGATGAGTGATGACCCACAAGTATAGGGGGTCTATCGTAGTCCTTTCGATAAGTAAGAGTGTTGAACCCAATGAGGAGCAGAAGGTGTTGACAAGTGGATTTCAGCAAGGTTTTACCGCAAGCACTAAAAGAGAAATGTTTTTGAGTTTTGATATAAAGAACAAGTAAATAAAAGAGTGCTACAATAATTGCAGCAAATAGCCCAATCCTTTTAAGCTCAAAGGACAGAACTGTTGTGTTACTTATGATGATTAAAACATTCTCGAGGACACATGGGAATTTCTGCCTAGCCATTTTCATTGCACGTCGTTGATTAATCTTCAATGTTTTGATAAAGTGCTGTGTGGGTGAACCTATGCTAATGCACCGCCCTTACTTGGACAAATACATGCTTGTGATTAAGCCCCTTGCAAGTATCCACAACTACAAGAAAGTAATTAAGATAAAACCCAACCACAACCTTAAACTCCGAGATCCTACACTCCCTAGTGCACTAGTTCGCGAATTGGGGTTTAGGTTTCTGTCACTCCTGCAACCCTACCATAGGCAAACTAAATACACCATTCATTCCCCTAGGCCCTTTGAAAGGTGAAGTATCATGTAGTACCACTAGAGGAATAACACCACAACATATATCAAACCATTAAATATTACTCAACATTATGCAATTACTAGCAACTAGGCTTTCCCCATGTCCTCAAGAACCAAATGAAGTACTCACAAGACATCATATACAGCATGATCAGAGGTGATATGAATATAGGTAACAATCTGATTGTAATGATAATTCACCGATAAAACTCTCAAACATCAACTACAAGTGGTAATCAACACCCGGGATTTGATTCCAATGAACTAATAACAACACAATGATAATTGCTACAGCGGGATGAGATGGCGGCGGTGATGATGGTGCTGATGGTGGAGATGATGTTGATGATGATCCTGATGATGCCCGGCGTGATGGCGATGACGATGGCGGCGATTCCCCCCTCTGGGAGGGAAATTCCCTGACAGTTTTCTCCCTGCCGGAGCTCTTCTTCTCTCTGTCTGGTTTCCGCCTTGTGGAGGCGGCGGAAAATTATTCGTCGATCGCCCCCGATGTTTTTAGGTCAAGGGGTAGTAGTACGCCAAAGGGGAGCCGGAGGGGGGTCCCAGGGGGCAGGGACCGCCCCTAGCCACGGCCAGAGGTGGGGCCGCGGTGGGCACCCGCCCCAGCTCCTGGAGGCTCCCCTCTGTCCCATCTTCTGGCTCCGTGGGTCTTCTCTGATAAAAATGAGTTTCTGGATTTTTGGGGCTTCCGAAGTCAGGTATCTTGACAGGTACTTTTCCAGCTGATTCCGAGCTCCGACAGATGCATCCCCAATAATTGCAAAACATGCAAAATAAGGTAGAATAACATAAGTACTGCATCATAATATGAAATATATCGATGAATAAAGATAAATTATGATGTAAAATTGTGATGCAAAATGGACGTATAAACTCCCGCAAGCTTAGACTCCGCTTGTCCCCAAGCAAAAACTGAGCTCGGTAAACATGACCACAGGTTTATGGAGTGATGTGTCGATAAATAAAGAATACGAACATGAAGCATCAGTATTTACTCACCAAACACAAATACATTTTAAGAGAGACAATTTGCTACCCGCATGGGTAGCTACACACCCATGCATTATACAGAGATGCAAGCCGTATGTATCAGTTTTAGCTTGTTTTCCTAGTAAAACACGGATATTTGGTGTACAAAACTGGTTTCGGAATTTAAAAAAAAATATTTTTTGGTCGTCATTTTTAGCTTTTTTCATAGTTGACTTTTTGTTGACTTTTGGGTCAAACTTTACTAAAAAAAATCACAGCGGATGGAAAAAAATTCGAAAAAATTTCAAAATACTTTTTAATAATTCTATCAACTCTACTAGTGACATCCCCCTTGTCTACTTGAGTAATCTCATTTTACCGTTGCATATACGTTCGGTCAAACTTAGGGTGTGTAGCTACCCATGGGGGTAGCAAGTATTTTCCAAACAGCAACATTTCTCTCATAAAGCTTCTCGAAGATAAGTAATGTAACTATAACATGTTAAGGTGAAGTAAAACAGAAACTTATTAAGCAATGGAAAACTGAGACTTCGCTTAATAAACAATTATACTTGTCTGCCCATATTTCAAGAAAGATCCATTTAAATGCTTCAACTATCAAGTCATCTTTCCACGAGTTGCAAATCATCGAGGTTGTGTTTTATGATAGAAGAGTTAGAACTGACATAAGAAAAATGAACAACTGTCATGAGACATAAAAGACACAATGTAGATATCATGCTCGCTAACATCATATATCAACACTGTAAGTTTGCTTGTGGAAGATAGAGGAAGTGGGTAAACTAACTCAACAATAAATAAAAGAGAGGCCCTTCGCAGAGGGAAGCAGGGATTAGTCATGTGCTAGAGTTTTTTGGTTTTGAAAAACAGAGTAAAAACAATTTTGAGAGATGCATAATTCCGTTAACGACTTCACAGCAAAGAAACTAGCTAGTCCCCCATAACAAGCAAGGCTTTTAGACTTGTGAGAGCGGCTGGTTTTAGAGGAACAAGTACATTCCTCTTTCTCCTTTGTTTCACCACTAACCAATGTTTGAGCCGATTTCTCAGATTTTCATTGTGCGGAGAAGAATGGTGAGTTATATTTATATTTTGCTTAAGCCGCTTTCGGGTTGATTCAAGTGAGGACGTAAACCATCAACACCGGGTGAAAGGGGGGAAATGACCTTGCTTGTCACAAGTTATAACTCATGAGCTTAAAAACAGATACACAAAAAGGAATAGTTTGAAGGTTTTAAAGGTAGCACATGGAATTTTTACTTGGAATGGTAGGAAAATACCATGCATAGGTAGATATGGTGGACACTCATGGCAGGCAATTTGGCTAAGGGATTGGATGCACGAGTGGACATCACACTCAGTACAAGGCTTTAGGCTAGAAAAGGCTTTATAGCAAACATACAGTGTTGAGAGATGTAAACCAAATATGTTATCTAAAACAATATGCCAAACATGCAACATAAAGCTTATCATCACTGTCAGAAATAAATCTAATACAAAAGTGTGCAAGCTAGAGGGTTCACAAGCATGTAAGACATAAAGGATAGTATATTTGCAATTAAATTCCTCTTCCCTACTCAAGCATCAAGGTAATTATTGCAAGTTAAACAAAGTCATGCTTGCCAATACTGAATAAACTTCTACTCATACACCCAATGTCAAATCATCACTTACCACAAGACCAGCGGATGAGAGAGATTGTCATAATAAAATATAAAGTGCAGAAGAATAAAAAGATACTTCTCATTTATATTCCATTATAGAAAACCACATACCAACGAATACAAATAACTCACAAGGAGTGACAAGACACACTGCATAACCATACTACACGATAACTTCTCTACTCATGATACGACTCACATGACTAAAAAAATGAAAGATAAAAGATAAAGATACCGGGGCACTCCCCCAAGCTTGGAACAAGCCATAGGAGTGTCGTTGCCCAATAGGCTCAAACTCATGGTGAAGATTCCCAACTTCATCACTTGTCACCAAACTTCCACGGGAGGTGCTTCCCATCGACGAAAGACGAACGAGTCTCCTCTGACCTGAAACTTGCAGCAGAGCTTATATGCTTAAATCTAAGTTCATACTCACACATCTGATTGTGAAGATCATAGATCTATGCTTGCAGATTAGCGGTCTCAGTCTCCAATAGAAAGATCTTCTCCTTAATTCTTCGGTCTCTTGATTGTGAAGAGTAATAAGCTCAGCAACGATGCGGTGATTGGCGCTCATTCCACGCTCGATCATCTTCTTGTACCTGAAGACCTCCTGCTCAACCTCCTCTAACCTTGTCTTCTCGTCACCCTCCTTCTTAGGGCCTTGAAGATCTTGCTTATGAAGCACTCCATCCTTGAGCTGGAGAACTTATCTTGACCTCTGCTAAGTAGGGGTTGATGACGTTCTTGACGAAATCATCATTGGAAGTGCTCGGAGAAGTCATGGAGGCTAGGGTTCGAGAGAAAGCAATCTGCCAGAAAAAACTCGAAACGAAAACACAACAAAAAACACAGGATACGCTCCTCGAAAAATTCGGGGAAATATATAGTCGAGGGTTTTACAATCAAAGGAAGGCAACAAGACTAGGCGGAGTCGGAGGCGGTGTCCAGGGACCAGGGCGGATCCCCACCGCGGCCAGAGGAGGGGCCGCGGCCAGGGGTCGCCCTACCTCCTAGGCTCCGTCTCGTACTTCATCCGGTCTCCGAATTTTCCTAATTTTCTAAAATAAATAATATGGATTTTCTGGAATTTTCCGAAGTGTTTTCCTTACCGAAACAGTTACGTATTCGTTTTCTGATTCTGGAGTCTTCCGGTATTTGGTCGATAAATTCCACCGGAGAGACCACTTGAATAACGTCGGCATCTTTCTCCAAGGGATTGCCGGAGATATAGTGCTTGAGTCGCTGACCATTCACCACTTGAGGTTTGTCTCCGTCAAGACTGTTAATCTTTATAGCACCGGAATGATAAACTTTCTCAATGATGAATGGTCCTTCCCATTTAGAGAGCAATTTCCCTGCAAAAAATCTGAGACGAGACCTATATAAAAACACTTTGTCACCAACATTAAATTCTCTTTTCAAAATTCTCTTATCATGCCATCTCTTTACTTTTTTCCTTAAACAAACGAGCATTCTAATAAGCTTCATTTCTCCACTCATCCAAAGAACTCAATTTAAGCAATCTAGTTTCACCGGCAAGAATAGGATCAGAATTAAGTTGTCTAACAGGCTTTATGTTCTAATTCAAGAGGCAAATGACATGCCTTCCCATAAACCATTTTATAAGGAGACATGCCCATAGGATTTTTATAGGCAGTTCTATAAGCCCACAAAGCATCACTAAGTTCTTAGACCAATTCTTCCTAGACTTGTTAATGGTTTTTTGCAAGATTAGTTTAATCTCTCTATTAGTTAACTCAGCCTGCCCACTAGTTTGAGGGTGATATGGTGAAGAAACTCTGTGATTGACATCATATTTAGCTAAAACCTTTCTAAAAGCACCATGAATAAAGTGGGACCCTCCATCAGTCATAAGATATCTAGGTACGCCAAACCTAGGGAAGATAACTTCTTTAAGCATTTTTAGGGAGGTCTTATGATCAGCACTTTTAGTTGGTATAGCTTCTACCCATTTAGTAACATAGTCTACAGCAACAAGGATGTGAGTATTGCCATGTGAAGTGGGAAAAGGACCCATAAAATCAAATCCCCAACAGTCAAAGGCTCAATAACAAGAGAATAGTTCATAGGCATTTCATTACGTCTACTAATGTTACCAACCCTTTGACACTCATCACAAGATGAAACAAACCTTTTAGCATCCTTAAATAAAGCAGGCCGATTGAAGAACCTTATGTGCGGTCCTTTCTCCTGCGTGATGTCCTCCATAACCACTGTTGTGGCACTTCCTCAACACTTCCTCCTGTTCATGCTCAGGAATACATCTCCTCAAAATTCCATCAACCCCCTCCTTGTATAAATGTAGGTCATCCCAAAAGTAGTGCCTCAAGTCATAGAACAATTTCGTTTTCTGTTGATAAGTAAAGCTTGGAGGCAAAAAATTTGAGACAATGAAATTAGCATAATCAGCATACCAAGGAGCGTCATGAGAGGTTACCTTAACGACAACAAGTTGTTCATCTGGGAAACTATCATGTAAAGGAATAGGATCATGAGGTATACTTTCCATTCTAGATAAATTATCAACTACAGGATTATCTGCGCCTTTTCTATAAACAATATGCAAATCAAACTCTTGCAGCAAAAGCACCCATCTAATAAGTCTAGGCTTAGCATCTTTCTTTCCATAAGGTACTTAAATGCTCTTGCAGCATGATCAGTATGAATAGTTACTTTGGAATCCACAATGTATTGTCTAAATTTATCACAAGCGAAAACAACTGCTAAAAATTCCTTTTCAGTAGGTGCATAATTCTTCTGCGAACTATCCAAAGTTTTACTAGCATAATTGAAAGGACACGGATGTCGCCTAGAGGGGGGGGTGAATAGGCGATTTAAAATTATTACGGTTAAGGCTTGAATAAATGCGGAATAAAACTAACGTTTAATTTATCAAGCCAAAACCTAAACTAGCTAGGTTCACCTATGTGCACCAACAACTTATGCTAAGCAATATGATCAACTAGGTGATAGCAAGATATATGACTTTAAGCTTAATGTCTATCACAAAGTAAATAGCATAAGTAAGAAGCTCGGGATAGAAATACCGAGGCACTTGGAGACGATGATTTTATCCCGAAGTTCACTTCCCAATGGAAGCTAGTCTCCGTTGGAGCGGCGCGGTGTTCACCAATGTGAAACACCGAGTAGCCTTGATATGGCACACCGTATCTCCGTTGTGTCTTACCACCAATGTGGCGAGGCACTTGTCACTATGTTGCCGTTGAGGTTGACAACTAGAACCTTTACAAGGATGAAGCTCACTCCACAAGTTGGAGGGTCTTCACCAAATGCACCGAGCCGCCAAGACTCGATGCCCAAGGCCGAGGCACACACCACAACTCAATTGATGGCTCCCGGCAATATCTTCGTAGCTACCAAAGCTCTGAAGCAACAAGGTTGAGCCACACTCCACAATTGGAGGCTCCCAACAAATCCCGTAAGCCACCAAGACTCCGAGAAATCAACAACCGTCTAGGGTACCAACGTGCCCTAGAGGAACAAGCTCTAGGGCACCAAAGTACCCAAGAGTAACAAGCTTCTCAACTTCACTTTCCACGAATCACCGTGGAGAACTCAAACCGATGCAACTAATGCAATGGCAAGAACACACTAAGTGGTCAAGTTCTTCTCATCCGAATCCAACCAAAGCAACTAATGCTTGGGAGGGATTTGAGAGGAAGAACAAAGGAGAAACACAAAGAAACTCCAAGATCAAGACCTACTAGGTTCCCCTCACTTAGAGGAGGAATGGATTGGTGAAGATGTAGATCTAGGCCTTCTCCTTCAATCCTCCAAAGATCAACGAGTTTGGGTGGAGGGATTGGGAGATCTATATGATTTTAGCTCTTGCAACAATGGAGGAGAGAGAGGGGAAAAACGTGCTCAAGAGTGTTCTTCAAAAGGTAGAAGACAACCCCTTTTAAAGGGTGAGGAAAAGTGACCGTTTGAAGGGGATTTCTTACCTGCGCAGAGAAGCCAGCCTTCCTGGCTTGGAGGCCGGCCCCAAGGCTGGCCTGGAATCCTTTTGCGCAGAGAGCCCAGCCTAGGCCGGCCAAGCACTACACGGAGGCTGGCTTGCAGCCCGAAGCAGCCAGCCTTGAACCCAGCCTAGGCCGGCCACACTGCAGAGAGGCCAGCCTTGAGCCCAGCCTAGGCTGGCCTCGCAGTGGCGAAGGCTGGGCAGGTGCCAGAGGCGGCCAGCCTTGAGCCCGGCCTTGAGCCCGGCAAGGCTGGCCAAACTGCAGAAACACCCGACACTAAAACGAACATATTTTGATCATCCGGACTCCGTTTTCGATGTTCTTGGGCTCGTTGGAATCACCACAACGAGCACTACAAGATCATGCATAGAAACATCATTGTCCAACATGGGAAGATAAAACCTAATGGGGAAATGTTAGATCTCTCTAAGTGAATAACCGGTAAACCCCCAAAATCAAAAACGCAATAAGTCTTTCATACGAAATCCGTTTTTGATGAACTTGCGCTTGTATTGAAGATCAAGACAAGCTCTAAAACCACATCTACATAAAAGCCAAATAAGAATAGGCAATGGAGATTTTGGTATGGGTAGGAAGGTGTGAACCTTTCCTCACTAGTGAATCGGCAAAATCTCCACCACCGAAAACGCAATAGAAGATGCATATGAAAACCGTTTTCGATGAGCTTGGCCTTGTCATGACAAGCACGACAAGAACCAAGACCACACCACGATAAGAGACAAATAAGAACCAATAAAGATGATGCCAAGGATGCAAAGGTTTGAGCTCTCTACGACCGATACGCTAAAGCTCACTTGAGAGCCCCTCTTGATAGTACGGTTACCTATCCTAAAACCCGGTCTCCCAACTACACCGCGAGACCGGTAAAATAGAAACCCTATCAAGATCATACCTTTGCCTTGCGCATTCCACTTGAGCTAGATGATGACGATCTTGATCTACTCTCAAGTGGATCACCATTCTTGATTTTGCTCCGCTTGGTGAAGACTCGCATATTGCTCCCCCATACACCAAGATGGGAGAGGCACTCTTCGACATATCTTCACTTGGCCTTTATCTTGATGATGATCACCACATGACGCCATCCACCATGGACAACATAGAATCTTGATCAACAAATGATCTTCTTCTTCACATGCCCTAATCTTGTACATTGATCAAGTTGCACTTAGCCTTGATCAACATATAGTCTTCTTCTTTTAGCCTTGACTCCAACATATGGAGTCAAAGCATTCCTTACGGACCAACACTGCAAATATAACTTAAAGCACACATTAGTCCATAGGGATTGTCATTAATTACCAAAACAACACGTGGGGGCAACCATGCTCTTTCAATCTCCCCCATTTTGGTAATTGATGACAATCCCTTTTGAGAGGGTTTATATAAAGAATTAAGCAACCTTGCAAGACAAGGATGCATGAGCATGAGAGGAAAATGCTTAAGAACCAAACTAAAGCATAAAACCAATTCCCTTAAACCCTCTAAAACTTCTCCCCCATTGGCATCGATTGCCGAAATGGGAAGAAAAGTTTAGAAAGCCAATATAATATGAATTCCTCCATAAAGTGTGTATTTCTCAAAATATGAGTGGAATCAAATGGACATATCCATTGATGAATAATTAGAGGAAATCAAACTATATTGAGGATCAAAGATTGCAAATAAGATGAAGTCATTCTAAACATCTCCACAAAGGAGATAGGCAATCAAGAAGACCCTAACCGAGAGTTCTAAATAAAAATAGAGAAGCTCCCCAATGTTCATGCACTATTGAGGAGTGCACAAATATGGAATTCTCACTC
The DNA here is from genome assembly GCA_012064385.1 of Puccinellia tenuiflora. NCBI lineage: Eukaryota > Viridiplantae > Streptophyta > Magnoliopsida > Poales > Poaceae > Puccinellia > Puccinellia tenuiflora. Next base: position 190,837 of record QRDG01001609.1, read on the forward strand.
CCCCAAAATCATCTAGAACACTCACCAAGTGCAAGGATGTAAAAATTAAAGCAAAACAAAGCACTTGCACCAAAGATGTGGTTGAGCCATAAGGAGATACCAATTAAGAGAAACTATCAATAAAGGGCCCAACCATGAGTATGTGTGTGTGACGAGACAATTAATTTGGTAAGACACATAGTCTTAATCAAACGGAGATAGGTTATATATCAAGTATTGTCACACACAACTTATAAAGAAGATTTTTCAAAAATAATATGTCACAACCTCAAGGATACCAATCTTTAAAAAATCAACATAGGATAGGCGCAACCGAGATAAAAGGAAGATCTTTAAACGAGTATGTTCATAAGCTTAGGGATACCAATTGGAAACTAAAAACCAATTGAAAATGTCAAAAGCTAGTGAGAGCATTTAGCCAATAAAATTAACATGTTCACCATGATAAGCATGAAGTCAAAGATCTTTAATAGAACTTGAGTGCGCAAAGATACCAATAAAAATGAGACAAGTACTCGTGAGACAATTTTGGAGCCACCAAGAATTATAGATAAAAGCAAGGTAGCTCAAAAGAATTAGGATACCAACTAAAAGGTGACCTCTCTCATATGTATAGGTTTCTAAGTAGACAAATCATTGATGATATACATCCACAAAGAAACTTGCACATATGAGATGGTTTATAAAGTGGAAACCATGGTATCCAAAAGGGAAGTCATAAATATACAAAAGAGATTATTGCTTAAAAGCATAGCACATAGCTCAAATATATCTCATTGTATATAAATGAACTTCAAAAATATCAAAGACATCACACATATCACTAAGGGAACAATAGATAGTGAAGATGCTTTGAGATAGGCAACAAGTATCATAAACACATAATACCAATTGAAGAAAAAGGTTTTTTCCAATTTCATCACAAATATCACAAAGATATATCAAGTGAAGGGAACAAGCCAAAACCACAACAATTGCAAAATAGGAGCTTTTATGCTAAGAAACAACCTACACAAGGTTGAAACTAGAAAAGTATGCATGAGGTAGATACTTGTTACCGAGATACATTGGCGATGAAGAAGATGAGGGTTTGTTTATCATCAAAGCTTGACTCCAATAATCACTTATGAATGAGGCAAGCATCCAATGTATCTCCATTGTACCTAAAACACAATTTAAGCACAAAATGGTTCCCAAACTCATTGGGTCCCATAGTAGTTAGATAAACTACAATATATAGGAAACACTCCGCATAAATATGTGCATATAGATATGAAATTGAATTTCATGCACATCTTAGCCGATTTAGGATTTGGTGGAGTATCCCCTATATATTGGATCAAGAAAGACTAGCATGCCATAAAATAAATATACTAGTAAATATGCATGCATGGACTTACAAGAACCGAATGAGATACAATTTGGACAAAACACTAAGTAAACCAAGAAGAGAGCACACCAAAGTGTGACACAAAAATGTTGTCCAAATTATATCAAAATCCAAATCAACACATGATTGAGGAAAAATCAAATCAACATATGATTGATTCCAAAACACATCAACACATGAAGTGTGATATCAATAGGAATCAAATCAAACAACACATGAGAGATAAGACACCAATTGAAAAATAAGATACCAACTAGGAGACAAGATACCAAGAAGAGGATAATACTTGACCGGAATCAAGTAAAGTAAAATAAAGTAGTAAGGTATCAAAATTCTCACAATAAATATCAATTGAAACAAATATCTATGGAGGAGATATTGAATTTCAATTAATACCAATTGAAGGTACCTGGGCAAGGCCAATGAGCATATAAGATGAAAGAAAAAGATATGCTCAAAAGGTTTTCTCATTCTATAGGATAAACATAAAACAAGAGATGAGAAGGCAAGACTCCCAAGAGAGAGCAAGGTTACACTAAATAAACCAAACACCCTTTACACTTTTCATGATGGCACAAAGCATCAAGAGAAAAGATTTGTCTTCCATAAACACATATGATAGAAATCAAATGCCAATTGAAAGGATCAAATAATGATAGATAGGATAGTGTTCTAAATAAAAGGAATGCTCCCCCAAGATTCATGCATTAATTTTTGATATTTGCATTTGAATACAAAATGCACGCACAAGGGATCATTACTCTTCATATTTTATTTACAACACTAAACACTACCAATTTGAGGATTAGTATCCTAGCAAGAGGCAAGGAAGGCCATGGGAGTCAAAATAAATATTTTGGCAAGAGATGGGACAAATAAAAACAAAGCCAATGTAAGGATAATCAAAAATATTCTACCACAAACACAAATGTGGATTGTCCAAGGACAATGACCATTTGGAATTATTTTCCCGGTGATAGAGGTATCCAAGAATATCCTCACAAGATAAAACGTATGGCAAAAGATAAGCAATAAACCACCATATTTGAATAAGGTTTGTTGGTAGTTCCAACTATTCAAACCAACCGGCAAGGCCATGGTTAGAATAATATGGAACAAATGGTTTCTCAACTAATGTATGGAGATGCACATTAGAGCACAACCACACCAAGCAAACTCACACAAACAAGAGCCAAAAGATAGCTAGAAAGCAAATTGGAACTTGTTCGAGCTAATATGCCACATAGGAATAAGATAATTTACAATATCAAATCTAAGTGGCAAACCTCAAATGTTCACATTTTGTAGGATTGTAATATGCACATAGCTTATTACTCCCCCACAATGTGATAATTCATTTCTTCTTAACAAGAGGCAAATAAAATCAAAATAGAGATAAATAATGGACATTATAGAATTTGAATTTCTCATGAGCATGACACACCACATAGTTACTAGATAATCTTGATATATCAATACTAGGTGGTGTTACTCATATATACACATTTTTTTTTAGGTTAGTGAAGTGCACAAAGCATATCACTCCCCCAAAATGGGATAGTCCATTAATTTCTCAAAAGAGCCCATTGAAATCAACACAAGATCCAATAAGGACTCAAAACAAAGTTTACACATATATGGAGCGCACATTAACATACACAAACTTGATTTCTCAATGGTAAGTAATAAGCACAACATATACAAGCACATGCTAGGAACAAAACTAACACATGCTAGGGGGCAAGCAACTTTCAATGTATATATAATTTAAATATAAGTTACCGCAAGAAGGAGCATTGGATATGAGGTATGACAATATAATCCAAATGACTTGGCTTGTGGAAATAATAATCATGAAGATCCCTTAATTCTTCAAGGATAGCCAAGTCTCCAATGTCCTCCATCACAACCTATTGATCAAGTTTGAGCTTGTTGGTCCCCAACCAAGTTGGGTCCTAAGAGGTTAGTCACAATAGGCTTGGCAACCCAAATGGTTCTTTTCTTAACACCACTTTGAGTCCCCACATATTTGGCAAACACATTGCCAACCCTATCCTTCCTAAGAGAATAGACATCATCAATAATTATGGGGTGGGATAGAGTACCGTTTGTGCATGAAGAAGCCAAGTGACCCTTCTCACGGCATAAGTAGCAATATCGACTCTTTTCTTTCTTCTTAATAGGCTCCTTAACTTGAGGAGCAATGACTTGAGTCTTCTTAGGAGGTGGCCCTTGTTCAAACCGAGGCTGAGCATGAGATTGAACAATAGGCCGCTTCCCTAATTGCTTCTCACTAAGAGGCTTCTTCTTCATTGGGCAATCCCTAACATGATGCCCTTCAATTTTGCATTTGAAGCAAACAATCTTGGCCGAATGATTGACTTGTTCTTGGTCCTTCTTATTGCTACTCTTGGACTTGTTCTTGATATTGGAGTTGAATCCAAGTCCACTCTTGTCATTGGGGGATTTTTGCACACTCAACATGTTGTCAAGTGTAGCCTTCCCTTTATGACGCTTCTCCACATCTTTCTTCAAAGAGGTGGCTTGTGCCTTGTGCTCTTTAGACTTCCCTACAAGGTTAGTAGCTACACAAGCACTAGTGGAAGTTGAGGCTTCATTGTTAGAGCAACTAGGCACAAAATGTAATTCAACATATGATTTAGCACTAGTGTGAGATGAAGAATTACAAGGACTAGCACATGGTATTATAGCATTCTTAGTAGAAGTTGTGCCATTGTCCACATGAGGCTCACTAGATATTACCTTGGTAGCGATAGCCTCATGAGCTAACTTTAGCTTATCATGAGATACGAGAAGATCTCATGAGAGCTCGAGAGCTTCTCATGGCTTTCTTCCAATATCTCATAATTGCTAGTTAGCAATTTAAGTTGAGCCCTTAGCTCAACATTCTCCTTTAAAATGGATGCTTCACAAGAAATAGAGTTAGTAGCACAAGCATCAACATTAATAGCAATGGGAGAACAAGTAGGAAGCTCTTTTAGTAATTGAGCTTGGAGTTGATCATGAGACTTAGTGAGATGTGCAAGAGAATCTTCCAAGGACTTGGCATCCTTTTCAAATTTCACATTAGCCTCAAGGAGTCTAACAATTTCAACAACAAGCTCATCATTTTTTATTTTAAAATCATTAGCCACCTTGAGAGCTCTATCATGGGTTTCATTTACTTTAGATAACTCTAGAGTAAAGGTCTCCTCAAGAGATTTCTTGGTGGTTTGGATTTCTTCAAGAGCTTGCTCAAGATCCGCAATTGTGTCCGCATAATTACGTTCGCGGCTAAGACTTTCATTTTCACGAGCTTCCAAATTTTCAATAGTAACCCCTCGCTCAATAAGGGTGCTCATAATTTCATGTAGGTTCTCACAAGCATTTTCATTATTTGAAAGAGCATTAAGAACCATTAGACCTTTCTTATTAAAGTAAGCATCATCTTCTTCATCATCATTATTATTTTCATGATCATCACTACTTAACGATTTAGAAGATATGCAAGGACTATCAACACAAGCATGTGAAACATTTATAGTTCTAGATGTGTTTAAGTCCAAAGATAAATCATTGCAATAAGATAGAGATGAAATATTATCTAAAGGAAGCTCACTATCATTATTGCGAAATTTATCCCTACTCACCATTGCATTATTTTGTGGCTTGCCACATGTAGGTGAGGTAGAAGAAGTTGAGAACTCATTACACCCGGAGGTGGAGTGAGAACAATCATTCTCACTATCCATGGACACACCATAATTGTCTTGAAGCTTGGTCCATAGCTCATGGCCATTCCGATAAGGAGAGATCGACAAAGCAACTGCATTACTCAAAGACTTGAAAATCACTTTAGAAGCTTCATCATCTAGATAAGAATTTTCCTCATCCTCTAGAGGAGAAAAACCCATATCTAGAATTTGCTCTATACATGGATCAATGTCCCGAAAATAATCTAGCATGCGATTTCTCCAATCATTATAATTAGTGCCATCAAATATTAAAGAATCATTGTGCACTAAACCACTAGACGACATCTTTACTCTCTAGGCCGTGAAGCCCTATAAAGAGAGAACCCGCTCTGATACCAATTGAAAGGACACGGATGTCGCCTAGAGGGGGGGGGTGAATAGGCGATTTAAAATTATTACGGTTAAGGCTTGAATAAATGCGGAATAAAACTAACGTTTAATTTATCAAGCCAAAACCTAAACTAGCTAGGTTCACCTATGTGCACCAACAACTTATGCTAAGCAATATGATCAACTAGGTGATAGCAAGATATATGACTTTAAGCTTAATGTCTATCACAAAGTAAATAGCATAAGTAAGAAGCTCGGGATAGAAATACCGAGGCACTTGGAGACGATGATTTTATCCCGAAGTTCACTTCCCAATGGAAGCTAGTCTCCGTTGGAGCGGCGCGGTGTTCACCAATGTGAAACACCGAGTAGCCTTGATATGGCACACCGTATCTCCGTTGTGTCTTACCACCAATGTGGCGAGGCACTTGTCACTATGTTGCCGTTGAGGTTGACAACTAGAACCTTTACAAGGATGAAGCTCACTCCACAAGTTGGAGGGTCTTCACCAAATGCACCGAGCCGCCAAGACTCGATGCCCAAGGCCGAGGCACACACCACAACTCAATTGATGGCTCCCGGCAATATCTTCGTAGCTACCAAAGCTCTGAAGCAACAAGGTTGAGCCACACTCCACAATTGGAGGCTCCCAACAAATCCCGTAAGCCACCAAGACTCCGAGAAATCAACAACCGTCTAGGGTACCAACGTGCCCTAGAGGAACAAGCTCTAGGGCACCAAAGTACCCAAGAGTAACAAGCTTCTCAACTTCACTTTCCACGAATCACCGTGGAGAACTCAAACCGATGCAACTAATGCAAATGGCAAGAACACACTAAGTGGTCAAGTTCTTCTCAACCGAATCCAACCAAAGCAACTAATGCTTGGGAGGGATTTGAGAGGAAGAACAAAGGAGAAACACAAAGAAACTCCAAGACCTAAAGACCTACTAGGTTCCCCTCACTTAGAGGAGATATGGTTGGTGAAGATGTAGATCTAGGCCTTCTCCTTCAATCCTCCAAAGATCAATGAGTTTGGGTGGAGGGATTGGGAGATCTATATGATTTTAGCTCTTGCAACAATGGAGGAGAGAGAGGGGAAAAACGTGCTCAAGAGTGTTCTTCAAAAGGTAGAAGACAACCCCTTTTAAAGGGTGAGGAAAAGTGACCGTTTGAAGGGGATTTCTTACCTGCGCAGAGAAGCCAGCCTTCCTGGCTTGGAGGCCGGCCCCAAGGCTGGCCTGGAATCCTTTTGCGCAGAGAGCCCAGCCTAGGCCGGCCAAGCACTACACGGAGGCTGGCTTGCAGCCCGAAGCAGCCAGCCTTGAACCCAGCCTAGGCCGGCCACACTGCAGAGAGGCCAGCCTTGAGCCCAGCCTAGGCTGGCCTCGCAGTGGCGAAGGCTGGGCAGGTGCCAGAGGCGGCCAGCCTTGAGCCCGGCCTTGAGCCCGGCAAGGCTGGCCAAACTGCAGAAACACCCGACACTAAAACGAACATATTTTGATCATCCGGACTCCGTTTTCGATGTTCTTGGGCTCGTTGGAATCACCACAACGAGCACTACAAGATCATGCATAGAAACATCATTGTCCAACATGGGAAGATAAAACCTAATGGGGAAATGTTAGATCTCTCTAAGTGAATAACCGGTAAACCCCCAAAATCAAAAACGCAATAAGTCTTTCATACGAAATCCGTTTTTGATGAACTTGCGCTTGTATTGAAGATCAAGACAAGCTCTAAAACCACATCTACATAAAAGCCAAATAAGAATAGGCAATGGAGATTTTGGTATGGGTAGGAAGGTGTGAACCTTTCCTCACTAGTGAATCGGCAAAATCTCCACCACCGAAAACGCAATAGAAGATGCATATGAAAACCGTTTTCGATGAGCTTGGCCTTGTCATGACAAGCACGACAAGAACCAAGACCACACCACGATAAGAGACAAATAAGAACCAATAAAGATGATGCCAAGGATGCAAAGGTTTGAGCTCTCTACGACCGATACGCTAAAGCTCACTTGAGAGCCCCTCTTGATAGTACGGTTACCTATCCTAAAACCCGGTCTCCCAACTACACCGCGAGACCGGTAAAATAGAAACCCTATCAAGATCATACCTTTGCCTTGCGCATTCCACTTGAGCTAGATGATGACGATCTTGATCTACTCTCAAGTGGATCACCATTCTTGATTTTGCTCCGCTTGGTGAAGACTCGCATATTGCTCCCCCATACACCAAGATGGAGAGGCACTCTTCGACATATCTTCACTTGGCCTTTATCTTGATGATGATCACCACATGACGCCATCCACCATGGACAACATAGAATCTTGATCAACAAATGATCTTCTTCTTCACATGCCCTAATCTTGTACATTGATCAAGTTGCACTTAGCCTTGATCAACATATAGTCTTCTTCTTTTAGCCTTGACTCCAACATATGGAGTCAAAGCATTCCTTACGGACCAACACTGCAAATATAACTTAAAGCACACATTAGTCCATAGGGATTGTCATTAATTACCAAAACAACACATGGGGGCAACCATGCTCTTTCAGGAGAGAAGCTTGGTCTTCTGGAAAATGATGATAACCTGCGTCTTGTGGCTAGCCTGCTCCTCCTCGCTGCTTGACCTATTTCCTAATTGTTCTAAAGATTGGGCATGATTTGGTGGTGTTCCTGGTGTTCTTGACTGATATGGGGAAAATATATTTAGCTTCTGGTGTATTTGAGCTGATGTGAGACACAAGTGGTAAAGCTGATTATTTCCTGGGAATGTGTTTGTGATGCTCTTGCTGGTATTTGTGTAGTGTTAGATGTGGTGAGGTACAGCTGGTGCTTTGTTTGAATTGCTAGATATGTGCATATGAGAACTCACGTATGTGTGTAGAGGGCATGTCCTTTTATAGAGTTAAGCTTTACTTGGGGTTGAAGTATGAGTAGATATTTTCCTTATGGATAGCTATCCTATGTGTCAAGCATATCCATAACATGGCTTTTCTTAAGGTGCAAGTTAACTTAGATATTTTGTTTGTGGATAGGGATGCCTAGTCATTGATCTTATCTCCTATGTGGCAAGCTTATCCCTCTCATGCTTGGTATTATCCTCTTGTAGAATTTATTTTTGGGCATGCCAAGTGGCTTTTGTCACTAGATGGGCTTGTGGGCTAAATCTCTTATATGGGCCTTGGCCTAAGGATGGTGGGCTTTGTCTTTTGGTTTTTCTTCTTTGATAATTAATATCATTGGAGAGATATTAAGATGTGGGCTTTCTTTTTATTAGGAACTTGACTAGATTTAGAGGGATTGACTAGCTGCCTTTGTTGCCTAAGATGAATGGATCAAAGTTGCCTCTTGTCCCATGTTGCCTTTGTACCTTGCTCAAATGGATCATGTCCCTTGCTGCCTTCTTGTTGCCTAGTTGATGATGCCCCAAATGATCCAATGATCCCTTGTTGTCTTAAAATTGATCCCTCTAGTTAATAATTGGATGTTAGGACAAGTTCCTAATGTCCAATAGTTAAGTTCCAAAATCAAATTGCCTCACCCTTGTGGTGTGGGCAAACATTTTAATTAACAGAAAGTTTTCTTTTGTCCTTATTTAATTTTAGATGGATTTGAATTGGTTATATGACTTCCAATTGCTTTAGGCATACAAAAATAATTTGCTAACAAGGTTGATCAGGCCCTGTTACCAAACTACTTCTATAACACTCAAAGCATTTGAATATCACATGATTTTATTTACTAGAGAAGTTGATAATAGCAAATTATTGCTTTCTTTCTTTCTGCTTTTCTGCCTTGTTTTGTTTTGCAGGAAATGAAGAATAAGAAGATAGGAAAGAATAAGATGATTAGAAGACCAAGATATAGATGAAGATTAAGATGATCTTAGTTTAAGAATTCTTTTGATTATTTGTAAACTTCTTTTACTTGTTTTAAGATATGTGCATGTTCTGGAAATATTTGTAATATTTATTATTCTTTCAATTTGGAACTTGTAAAATTTGTATATAACCCCAATTGAATTAGTTGTATCAGTTATATTTTGGACTTTGAATTTTTGGATTGTATAAGGGATTTGTAATTTGAGATGAGTGTAGGTGAGATGATAATATGATTTGTATGTTATGAGGAATGGATGGATTATATTCTCGTGTGACCAAAGATATGTGAACGTTGATGTATTAATCGTATTGTTGTGTTAAGGTTCCTATTTGAGTGATATTAATGTTGTATTATAGATTTGTGTTCAAAAGTGTTGGAAATTAGGATAGGTCATGTCAAATTGTATATGACATTTGTGTAAGAATGATTTGTTGATCTCATGTATGTATGATTTGATGATATGGTGGTATAAATATACTTGAGATCATGGATGAATGTGGAAGTGATGACTTGGAATAAATATATGAGTGTGAAGGGTGTGATGAAATAGTCATAGATATGGAATGATATCTTCATACTTGTGTTTTGTATTTAATGTAAATGATATATTATCATATTTGAGAATTGTGATCCAAAGTGTCGGGAATTGGGGAAGATCATGTCTAATATCCTCGCACCTCGACAATCGACTAATTTGACCAATTAGTCTGTCGAGCGATAACTAATTTATTGTGATTGTGATTTCAATTAATTTGGTATAAAGGTCATCTCGAAGTTTATTGCACTTGACAGGATGATCTAGACCCTAACCCATCGAGTCGAGCGAAACATCGATCACTTTGTCTCCTTTATTTTAAAAGCGCGAAAATTTCCCGCATTTTCAGATGCATGCTATGCGAATGCACAAATTCTATTTCTACCCTTTCGACTCTCTAAACTGCGGGGTATTACACCCGTCACATATTTAATATGGAATTTTATTTTATTATATGACTAACAATATCTATTTCGGTATAGGTTCATGCTTGGATTTTTCACTCCAAGGACTCTATCGCCGGTAATAGCAAGACCGGCGCTAGTTTTTGGGGTCAGATAGCTGAGACCTTCAACTCTACCTCGGAACCTTCCCGTCGTCGGACCGCGAAGCAACTGAAGGATCATTGGAACGTCTGCAAGATGATGAAGATGAGGAGGATGAGGAGGATTAGAATGTATTTTTTATTTATTATGTAATTTTTTTAATTATGCAATTTTATTAATTATTATGTAATCAGTAACATTTTTAGTTCAATAAAATTATTTTCTTGCATTATTTTGAATGTCTAAACAAAAGCGAGTGAAATAACTTAATCTGAAAAAGAAATGCAGATGTGGAGGAGAGAGAAGTGAGAGCTGGCACTATAGCCCGTGCACTGGCACCGTGGGGTGAGAGTGTGGTGAGAGTGGGGTGAGAGTGGGAGAAAAAGCTGACGTGACAGCGCTATCACGGGCTATAGCCCGTGGTGCACTGGCACCAGCCTTACAAAGGGACTATCATGTAATGTGATAGATAGTGCATCGAGGGAGATGGGGTTGAGACCCGTGAGCGTTACACCATAGTAGTAACCCAACCTATGTGATCGGAGATCCCATGAATTAGGATCTGGGAAGAACAAGCTATTGGTTTAACAACCTAGAGTTTTATTTAACCCTCTCCATGTGAAGATGCATAACTCTCAAATTCTGTAAGACAGGTTCGCAATATGCCTTAATGTGTTTCTGTTGGCTATTCGTAGCAAAGGTGCTATCCTACAGAGCGATCTTGAAAGAACACACCTATATGAGTCCGACTCTTTAACGTTGCATTCTATGAGATTTGGGTGATCTCTAACAAACTCTTGAAGAGACAAAGGAGTATGACTTATATGTTCCACCCGAGGGGTAGCCTACTGGCAGCCACATACTGGTTATGACTTTGAGTAAAGTCTGTTGGCACCAAACTTTGCAATTCAAAGATCGTCCATTGTTCAAGTTGTTGATAGATGTAGCTTAAATCTCTAGGCGGAAGTTCAACTTAACAGTCTCTGCTGAAACACCGGTATATAAACAAGAAACGAGGTTTGGCAAAATCTTTAAATGGGAATTTGAGATCTGGTGGGGGATTGTTAGAATTTGGGCCCATTAGTGGGCAGCCCAAATAAGCAATTTCTGAAATCTCAAATTGGCCCATGTGCATGTGCATGGCAGGTTGCATGGCTGGTTGTGGGAGATGCTAAATTTAGTCCCACATCGCAAATTGGATGAGAGTTGCACCACCTTATAATGTGGAGTGTTGTGCTAAATTTAGCCGCTCGCTCGCTCGTCACGACGCGCCGCGGGTTGCGGGAATGAGCCGAGTCGATGTCTATATTTTTGCTGTTCGGGAAAAACGAGTCTTTTGCGTACGACGTATAATTTTGCCAGTTCGGGTCGCTACCGGATCATGGAGTTCTATCCGACTCGAACGTGCGACGTGGTCAGCCCACGTTGTACGTTAGGGTTTCCCGAGCCGCACTATATATTGCCGTGCATTGCGTGCGCCGTAACACACCGAACCAATCTAGGTTTTGCCATCTCGCGTCTTGCGCCGCCACCGTAGTCTACTCCATCCCGAGCGCCGGCGTGCACCGGCGATCGGGAGAGCAGGTCTCCGGAACCAGTCGCCTTTGTGATCCTGTACGGGAGGGGGCGAATTAGGTTTTTGGGAAGCGCTTTGCGCGACTGCTCACCGCTTCCACCACGGGTCGTCTACCAGCTGGAGCTGCGGATCGTCTCCGCAAACGTCGTCTTTTTCGACCCGTGTTCACCAACGTCATCGTCAACAACATCACCGCTGCATTGGGCACGGTGAATCTGTCTGCCTCGACTGCTACTTCATCTGCAAACGTTCGGTTCGTGCTGCGTATTCCGAGCAGCGTGTTTACTATGGATTTATTGGCCTATGTGATGTTGCTACTATTCATGTTGATTAGTACGTCTAGTTTGTTCGTATTTCACATGTTAGTAGTTTTCGTTGTCATGCTTAATATTCTGGAATTAATCATAAAATTATTGCCTAATTACTCAACAATTCATTCACTACAGCAATTTTGAGCATGCCACGATATAGGTGCACACAACAGCAGAACAACGATGTTCTGAATGTCCAAAGAAACCGAATCGGTCGAAATGGTTTCTTCAGTTATCTTACTTGTAGCACGGAGGCCATTATGCAAAGGGCAGGATGTGGCGCAGCGGGAGGGAGCTTCAGCGTGTTTCGCACTTACTACATCATCAAGCTCAAGCAGGAAGCACCAGGGAGGCACGTACACTTGTTTCATCTAATGTGCTGCTTTTACACTCCTGAAAAGCTAACCTTGTTACAAATCTGGGGCCTTTTATAAGGCGGGATTTTTATAAGATACCTGTCGTCTAAAACATAGTTATACATTGCAAGTTCATAACAGGGAACGTCCAACGCCAGAGTAGCTAACAATAGTCGCCTACTATCTGACATTCACTGCAAAAGCGTGTCAAAATAGGTGTCTAAACACCAATATGAACCAAATTACTTCAAATCTTATGCCTGCCTTACCAAGATCTGAGCCATCCACCTTTGTTCCCACTACCAGCGACCCTGCAAATAGCCAGCACAGTGCATTTCCTCACAGCAGCGTGCACTTGCAATCAGCTAGCTAAACGCTGTAGCGGAAGAAAGCATAACAGAGTAAAGAAGCAGAATCATTGCCAACAGTTATAGCATGAAGCATTTCACTTGCAACCAAGCATACTATTCTCTTACGATAAACAGGTTATACCTGAATCAACATAGTTATACGAGTTACGGACCCAAACAGCACATAGTTGTTACTCGACATAACTCTGCATGCTGGACGACGACTAACCAAGGAACCTGAACGCTAAACTGAAAAAAGCCAAATGCAAAAGGCATCTGTGATGAAGGCTTGCTACTATGAACAACTTTGGGCAGGCAATTGCACGATAGACAAATCAGCAGCAGACACCACAGATGCGGAAAATCTCACGCATGGACCGGCTAGGGCAGGTCCCAGTCCGCTTCGGTGAAAAGACCGACATTACCGTTATCCTGCATCAAGAAAAACAGGATGGTTAGATGTTGACACCATATTCTCAGAAAAGCTGTGAATGTTGCATAAGATAGTCATTACTTGAAGTTCCAACATGGCAGATCACATAAAGATTAAGCAGTCGAAGTGTAAGCTAAATGTAAATGTATCTCAGGTGCAACTAATAGCAAATCATATGAAACAGTTCACTACATTGTAAGTGTTCTTTCCTGTAGTATAGCAATATGCTCCCTCCGTTCCATTTTAGATGATTTTTAAATGGATGTATCTAGATATGAAAATATGTCTAGATACATCCATTTGAAAGTCATCTAATATGGAACGGAGGGAGTAGCTTACAGGAATCAAATGTGTACTAGTGCCACTGTAGAAGTACATCTTATCCTATTGTAAAAGGAACAGGAGACCACACATGCTCGTGGGCTCAAAATAAATGCATGTACAGCTTCAGTGAAATGAGCCTAGTACCACCATAAGAAAGGTGAGCCAGTGAGAAAATAGTTTATCAAGATTACAATATTTTTCAAACCTAATCAAGATTACTATGAAGATAGAGATTAAGATATTATATTATTTCAGACACTGCAAGCAAATACTCATGAGAAGTCATAGAAATATGAATAACACCTTAGCATTAACATATATTCTGCTGAAAAAGATGCAAGAGAGGATCATACCGGCCTAAACATGTCAACAACAATATCATCCAGGCTGCCACTGAGCCCCCTTTGCAGCCTACTTGTCCCCATGAGATCAGTAGTGTAATTGAGTTGATTACTGACAGTTTGCTGACCAATCCTGCCATCCTGAAGAGAGGCAACACCACCTGCATTCCCGCCATCCAGAGTCTGCCTTGGCACAACCGAACTGTCTATGTGAAGGTTTGGCAACGAATTGTTGATGCCTGAATTGCTAAAGGCAAGGTTGTTATTCAGCACTTCTCTTGAGTTTGTGTTGCTTGTAAAGGTGAATGGAGCTGCATCCTGATTGAACACCATGGGAAGGGTATTGCTAATTAGTGATGCTGGTTGGCTCTGGATCTCATTTCCTATAGATGTAATTTGATTGGATGGTGATGTAAAGGTTGAGGCAGGATCCATCCTGTGGCCATTCACATGCAAGGTTGCTTGGGACATGCTGCCGTTCTGACCAAGTTCCTGGATGTTGGATGGAACTGCAGTTTGCCAGGTGTTACTATTTCTTCCAAGATCTGAAAAGTGGGGAGACTCGCCAGCAAATGAGCTAAATGATTCTGCTGAGGATGAATTTATCCGACCTAGGTGTTGCCGGTTGCTTGATTCAAGAGGCTGAACTGGCCTATTTGCAGGAGCCAGTGATGTACCATTCGATATGTTAGCGAAAGAGTTACCAGAAGTACCAGTCACCATCGTTGACATGTGTGCAGCCCTGATCAGGTTACCATTATTGACCCCTAAATCGTTCATGGAAGTACCCAGAGTATTTTGGGCATGACCAAGCTGAAGTGGCTGTGAAGACAGCAAACCATGCATTCCGTATGCAGAAGGGGAGTTCATCCTTGAAACAAAGTTATTTGACTGAGAATGGGTGCTAGTTGGGACTGGACGGTATCTCCCATACGCGTTGTTGTAGTGCCTGAAGACATCCAGCGAATTCATATTGCTGTAAGCAGGGTTTCTTCCTCCAAGTGCAGCAACTAAGTTAGCCTGTCTGCTTGCGTCCATACTCATCCTTTTCAGGTACAGACGATACTTCTGGAATTACGAGAAACCAAGAATGAATTAGAATGAGCTTCAAATATATATAAAAAGTAAAGAATGAAGCCTAAGACATGATTAAATCATCAAATGAATAGTCAACTGAATAGCTTAACAACATGCTCACAGAATAACTTTTGTCTTTTGCATATATTAGGAAACATACATGGCCACATAAGTTGTTTAATTGGGACAAAATAATCTCAAGAGAATATAGTATATGTTTAGGAAGGGGGAAAAGAATCTCAAGAAAATAGAGGAAATGTAACATACTGCGGGTAGGAAAATGTTCTTAGCTTTCAATGTACAGCATCAGAGGTTATAATTGGCATATGACAAATAAACGGTAGGCTCATACTAGTAAAATTGGTAAAACGTATGATAGAAACTGTACCTGCAGATGGCTAGCAACATTCTCCCTGGTGATATTCTCTACGTTCATGAGATCCAATATCTTCTTTGGAACAGCCTCTGCATTTACGAAAAAGAGATATATTATTACAGACGACATAACGAACCCAGAAAACGACTAGCCCAAGTTTATGATAACAAAGATATTAAGTATGAGCTCTTACTGTCAATGCCAAGCTGGTTGACAGCAGCAACAAACTTCCGGTGCAGCTCCACAGACCACACAACCCTTGGCTTCTTCTGGGACGACGAGTCTCCATTCTCATTACTGTTCTCGTCAGAATCATCACCATCATCTCCATTCTCATCTCTATCCCTCCGTGACTGCCTCTTGTTGCGGTTACCACCACCATTCTCACCTTCACCATTCTGCGCCTTCTGACCAGCATCATCATTGTCACTACCACGGTTCTTGGTATTCCTCCTAACCACATGTTGCCATATCGTCCGCAGCTGCTCAAGACGCACCGGCTTCAGCAGGTAGTCACATGCTCCATGGGTAATGCCCTTCATGACTGTCTGTGTCTCCCCATTTGCAGACAGCACTGCGTGACAGATACAGCCATTGATCAGTTTCAGAATGAATAAGTAAAATTGAAAAATGCGACTGACTTGACATTATTCACACTTTGCTCATACAATCTGACAACAATGCATGTGAAACATTAACTAGGAAATAAATGACTTTTTTACAAAAAAATTGCCCTTCATAACTGTTGCAGAAATGTTGTCCTTTCTCATTTCCTCTCCAGTTGTTACACATGTAGCACAATAACACGATAGTCAGTTTGCATTAGTACTCACTTTCTCAAACTAATAAATTGGTTGATCCATATAGGACGATACAGCATCTAATGAATTGAGGGACATGATAAAAGTGAAAGTCTTAAATTCAATACAAGTGGCGTTTTGTTTGAGCCTATCTATGTAATAAAATTAGCAGTAGCACATGCGAGGACTATCTGCAACACATTGGAGCTGGGAAACTTCCATCGGTTTTCTGACCCATGCACTAAGCCAATAGGAAATAGCAATGCAAGAAAATACTATAGTAGCCTCAAGTAGATCTGAACCACATGTTGCGATTTATGTGATCTTTGCAAGTTGCTACACATAATCACATCTCGAAAGTTCAGCGGCACGAAATGACATGAAATTAAAACATGTAGATACACAAAATCTATCGCCCAAAAATCATTTTCCAGCCATGCCATTTTTTAAGCATCATCAAGAGCAGCAGAGGAGTAAGAAAGTTAGGCTTACTAATGACTGGGAGGTCCATCTCGAGGCCAACGAGCTCGAGGAGCTTGAAACCATCCATGTCCGGCATGTGGACATCGCTGATCACCAGGTCAAACTGGTCCTTGTTCTCCCTGAGCATCTTCAGGGCTATGGCTGCCTGCCCAGTTGTTGTCACTGCAACATCACAGCACATCAAATCCAATCCAAAAAAGATTAGCTCACACCAGAAAAATACATTGCACACACACACGTCTAATCCTCGAGAGGAAGAAGATCTAAGGGGTTAAAGAAAATCTAACCAAAATGTTTACTAAAATTAAACCATCAAAAGAACAGTGGCATACGACAGATAGAGATAGTTGAACACGGGTCCAATGGATCTTCCATAGGTATTGGACGGGAAAACAGAGATTCCAAAACAAGGCCGTTCCCAGTAGAGGGAGCCGCGGAAAAAAAAGGAGTCGAGAAATCGGGAAACACAATAATGACGGAAATCCAATCTTAAATTGCCATTACACGGCACCTGGGAGAAAAATAGACCGACACAAAAGGAGAAAATAGTAGTACTAGTAAAGGGCGTAAATCCCACAAAACTACCGTCGTAAATGCACAACTCGGACGCCAAATCTCCCGAATAATCATCAGATAAACAATCGACTAAATCTAAGAGAAAAATACAGTAGTAGTACTCCTAGAACAGCATGGGAAACTCGAGACTAGTTTCGAGTACAGAGATTCGCCTAAAGCACGCAGGAGGACCAGAGAGTGAGAGCAGCAGATAACCAGAAGGAGTGTGATCCGTACTACTACAAAAAATCTCCTGAAATACGCAGGTGGATGAGGAGGGAGGGAGGGTGGTGGCCGTACCGTGATACTGGCAGCGGCGCAGGAGGTTCTCGAGGACCTTGAGGCAGGTGGGGTCGTCGTCGACGGCGAGCACGCGCATGCCGACCGGGAACTGGTCCCTGCCTCCGCCGTCCACGCTCACCCTCCCCTCCACGGTCATCTTCCTCCCCTCCTCAGCAAATCCAACACACACACGCACAGCCGGATCACCTAATGCCCCGACTCCTCCTCCTCGCAGAAGGCAACTCTCGTCGTGGATCGTGGAATTCCGAGCAGCGGCGGGGAAAGGCGAGCGGGCGGAGGAGGGTAAAGCCAGCAAGGTCAAAGCAGGGGAGAGGGAGACGCACGCACGCACCAAAGCAGAGGGAGGGGAGAGAGAGACGACGCGAGGAGGAGAGGCCGATAATAAGAGAGGGAGAGGGTGGGGGCGGGGCGGGGGTGAAGAAACGGAACGGGGATTGGGGGCGAATGAGAGAGAGAGTGCAAAGATGGTAACCCTTTGTTTACTTTCCCTTTTACGCCTCCCTTTCATTCCTGCGGCCAATGCCATTTATTCCTGCCGTTTATTGTCCCGTCCTGTCGAGGCTAATTTGTAGCCACCTTTCGGGTTTCCTATTTTCGCATCCGTCCGTCCGTTACGGGTTTATCACCAAATTTAAATCCGAGAAAACATCTCCGAAACCTTCTGTGCCTGCTCAATTAGCCAATAATTACCGAATAAAAAATCGATTTTGGATTTTCCACGTAGATATTCTGTAATCGATTTTGGATTTGTCATTTGTGTGTGTGTCTGTTGCGCCGTCGCCACGACAGCAATGGTGGCGATCGATCGAGTATGCAGCAACTGCTCTGGGGGGGCAGGGACAGCAATGGTTTTGGCCTTCATCGGTTTAAATAATCTAGTCGCAAAAAAATCTATTTAAATAATCCTTCCAGAGATTTCGTAGCTTATTTGTCAGCCATGGCGTGATGCCGATGTGGGGCGGTCGAGCTGGCCACGGGCGAGCGACGGGCTTTGCTGGTTTCTGGGACAGCGGATTAAACTACGCGCATGATAAGATTATTAGTGATGCACGCACGACAGCTAGCCCATTGCGTCCGTCTGTATTAGCTCTGGTTTGTTTAATTACGTTTCTTTTGTCTATATATATAATATAAACAGCACGGCGGTGTCACGACTCAATAGGTTCACACATGACAGATCTGTAACTCTCGCTCTCTGCGTCCCTTGAAGTGAAGTAGACGGTGTAAACTTCTGTTCCATCTAGTCTAGATAGATCACGGCTAACACTTTGGGATTCTACCCTTCTACTGCATAAAACCAAGAGAGAGAAACCGAGAGAGAGGGAGAGAGAGGTCGGCGTGTCTACCTTCACCGGGGAGTGGCACCGAGCTCGAGCTACCGGAGGCCATGGTGGTGGTGGGTGAGTGCGGTGAGGTGGTGATGCGTGGGTGAGAGTGGTGGCGGTGATGCTTCCCGTGGCCTAGCGCTAACCCTAGATCGGTAGGGGTATCGGTGGGGTGCTGGGCAACACGGTGAACCTCGTACCTTGTGCCCCCGGCCCCCACCCTGTTAATATAGCGCAGCCACAGGGGCCCACCAACCAGAAGAGGGTTGGGCGCCCCCGATCAGGGCGCGTTTGACCTAGGTTCGTGTGACCGTTGGGTCACGACGTGGAGATCGACCTAACATTCTCCCCCTAGATCTCACCTTTACTTTTTCTTTTTTCTTTACTCATTTCATCACAAATCAATACATAGAGCATGTTTCATCATCTCAGCTCAATTGCCGATAGAATCAGACAGCCACAATGTACCTCTCTGTTTTGAAACAAAACCTTTTACTTTTGGGCCTCTTATGATCCAGGATCATAGGCTCTACCTTAAACCCATGCCGGCTAAGTGTTCCTTGAACACATTGGGAGGTAAGCCTTTCGTTAGCGGATCCGCAAGCATATCCTTTGTCTTTATATGCTCGAGACTTATAGTGTGATCCTGGATTTTATCCTTCACAACATAATACTTTATTTCTATTGGCTTTGTAGCATTACTCGACTTGTTGTTGTGAGCATAAAATACTGCGGGCTAGTTGTCATAGTACATCTTTAGTGGTTTGTGAATACAATCCACCACCTTCAAGTCGGGTATAAATTTCTTTAACCATATCGCCTGCCCCGTGGCCTCATAACATGCTATAAATTCTGCATACATCGTTGATGATGCAACAATCGACTGTTTGGAGCTTCTCCATGAGATAGCCCCCCCTACAAGGGTGAACACATATCCAGACGTGGATTTTCTATCATCTTTATCCCCTGCAAAATCTGCATCTGAGTACCCTCTTATCTCTAGGGAATCAGATCTTTTGTATGTTAGCATGAGGTCCTTTGTGCCTTGCGCATAACGCAAAGCTTTCTTTGCCATCTTCCAGTGCTCTAAGCCTGGATTTGATTGATATCTACCCAGTACCCCGGTAACAAAAGCTAAGTCAGGGCGAGTGCACACTTGTGCATACTGTAAGCTTCCAACAGCCGAAGCATATGGTACTGACTTCATTTGATCGATCTCATATTGATTTTTGGGACATTGAAATTTCCCAAAACTGTCGCCCTTGACTATAGGAGCAGGTGTGGCATTACTCGCATGCATATTATATTTCTTTAGAACCTTTTCTAAATATGCCTTTTGCGATAGTCCTAACACTCCATTCTTTCTATCTCGGTGAATTTCTATGCCCAAAACATATGATGCTTCACCGAGGTCTTTCATATCAAAGTTTGAGGACAAGAACTTTTTCGTCTCTATTAGTAGACTAACATCACTGCTTGCAAGCAGGATATCATCCACATATAGGATTAGGAAAATATATTTCCCACTTTTAAACTTTGCATAAACGCAGTTGTCCTCAACATTTTCTTTAAATCCAAACCTTTTAATAGTCTCATTAAATTTCAGATACCACTGTCTAGAGGCTTGCTTTAATACATAAATGGATTTCTTTAGACGGCATCCCATATCTTCCTCCCCCTGCATGATAAAACCCTTGGGTTGTTTCATGTAAACAATTTCTTCTAAATCTCCGTTTAGAAATGCCGTCTTTACATCCATCTGATGTAGCTCTAAATCAAAATGTGCAACTAGTGCCATTATGATTCTGAAGGAATCCTTACATGAGACTGGAGAAAATGTCTCATTATAATCTATTCCTTCTCTTTGTGTAAATCCTTTTGCCACAAGACGCGCTTTATATTTTTCAACATTCCCATTAGAGTCATACTTTGTTTTGTAGACCCATTTGCAGCCTACTGTTTTGGCTCCTTTAGGAATCTTTTCTAAGTCCCAAACATCGTTGGAACTCATCGACCTCATCTCATCTTCCATAGCTTCAAGCCATTTCGATGAATGAGGACTTCTCATGGCTTCTTCATATGAGGTGGGATCACCTTCCATGTGACCTATCTCTGTATTATATACATAATCACTAGAGATAGCTGGCTTTTTAATTCTTTTAAACCTTCCAAGGTTTTCATTCTCTATGTTTGGCTGCTGCAGCTCCCTTTCATGCTCAACAACGGGCTCAGTCGGCTCCTGAAGGACAGGTTCCGAAACTTCACCCATAGTTGTCACGTGTGGAGTTACAACAGGTGCTTCCACCACAATCGCAGGGACTGTTGGTGTAGGCACAACAGGTAGCGAGAAAAATGGCTCCTGAATGATCGGATTAGGTGGATGCACCCTCTTCTCCTCAAGATCAATTTTTCGGGCTACCATGCTCCCCCTCATCAGTTCGTCTTCTAAAAAGACTGCATGTCTCGTTTCAACAAACTTTGTGTATCTGTCTGAGCAGTAGAAACGAAAACCTTTTGACTTTTCTGGATAGCCAATGAAGTGGCAACTGACTGTCTTGGGGTCTAACTTTGCAATGTTTGGATTAAACAATTTTGCTTCAGCTGGGCACCCCCACACCCTAAGGTGTTGAAGAGAAGGTACCCTTCCTGTCCACAGTTCGTACGGTGTTTTGGGCACCGACTTACTTGGCACTCTGTTGAGAATATGAACGGCAGTTTTAAGTGCCTCCATCCATAAACCCAATGGCAGTGTGGAGTAGCTCATCATACTGCGCACCATATCCATAAGAGTACGGTTGCGCCTTTCAGCTACTCCATTTTGCTGAGGATCGCCCGGCATTGTATACTGAGCGACTATTCCTGTCTCCTGCAAAAACCTCGCAAAAGGTCCAGGGACTTGACCATATGGAGTGTGCCGACCATAGTACTCCCCCCCACGGTCGGATCTTACTATCTTTATTCTTTTATCGTGTTGATTTTCAACTTCAGCTTTGAATATTTTAAATTTATCCAAAGCTTCAGACTTTTCTTTGATTGGATAAATATATCCATATCGGGAGTAATCATCTGTGAATGTTATGAACGAATCATAACCATCCACACTTTTCACCGAAAAAGGTCCACAAATATCAGTGTGGATTATTTCTAGTGTCGTTGTGCTTCGAGTTGCACCCTTTTTAATTTGCTTTACAAATTTTCCTTTTATGCAATCGATGCACTGTTCTATATCTGAGAACTCTAACGGCGGAAGAATATCATTTTTAACGAGTCTTTCTATTCCCCCCCCTCGAAATGTGGCCCAAACGACAGTGCCATAATCTCGACGAGTCTTGAGTTCTCTTTCTTTTCTTTTGTTCTTTATTCGACGCAGAAACAATTTCATTTACTTTATTCACAGAATAAATCTTTTCACGCAAGGATAATAAATAAAGCTCATTGTGGAGGGATGCAACCCCCACACGAATATTATTACACCAAATGGCACACTTGCCATGTCCAAAATAACACTCATACTGGTCTTTGTCCAAACGTGACACACTTATTAAATTTCTTTGCAAAGAAGGAACAAATAAAACATCTCTAAGCAAAATAGCGAAACCATCAGCCAACTCCAAAGAGATATCGCCAACAGCTTCAACATCTGCTTGCACTCCATTTGCGACTTCAATGCATCCTTCATTTCTTTGCATAATCCGCGTCGAATGGAACCCCTGTAAAGAATTTGCAACATGAACAGTTGCACCTGAGTCAATCCACCAAGTAGATTTCGAAAACTGTGTATACAGGGATTCATTAATGAAGGAAACTATATTTTTACCATTCTTTGCCATTATGGACTTTAGGAAAGCTGGGCAATCCTTCTTGTAGTGCCCAGTCTTCTTGCAGTGGAGGCATGTGTCTTTGTCCACTGGGAAGATCCTTTGCTGACTCTGAATGGGGCCTTTGCCATGTGGCTTTGAAGGGGAACCAGTGTTACCAAAGTTCCTCTTCTTACTATCCTTCACGTAGTTGATGGATCCACCACGTGCTTCTTTCAGCCTGTCCTCTTCTTGGACACACATAGCAATGGTCTTTTCCATGTCCCACTTCTCAGGGGACATGTTGTAGTTCACAACAAAATTCTCGAACTCTTTTGGCAAAGATGCCATGACTATGTGGATGAGGAGAACAGACTTGATCTCAAGATCAGGATCAATGGCCTTGAGCTTGGCAGCCATGTTGCACAACCTGAGGATGTGCTCTCTAATGCCATGCCCTCCTCCTGTGTACTTTTCAGTTACCAGTTGCTTGAGCAACTGGGTGCCATAGATCTTTGAAGAGCCAGTAAACTGGCTCTTTACTTTGTCGAAGAACTCCCCGACAGTGGCACACTCTGCAATCGAGCCCGCAATGGCGTTCTCAATTGTATTCTTTAAGAAGGCTAAGCTCTTCTTGTTGGTTGCATTCCACTTTTGCTTATTTATGGAATAAGCCATCTCAATTGGACCATAGTCCCTTTTCTTCTTTTCCCATTCATCGTCAGTGTCTTTTGCCTCTCTTTCAGGCTCTTTTGGCATGACTGGTGGTGGAGTATCCACCACCCAGTCCACCTCTGCACATGCAAGTGCCAAATCCACCTTTTTCCTCCACTCGGAGTAGTTGTCACCTCGAAGGAGGGGAACATCCTTTAGGCAACTCATCAGGTGGTACCCTCCTAAAACAATCACAATGAGGTGAGAACTTTCAACATTTGCATGAAATAATTCAACGTTGGTCAAAATATGACATGCAAAAGTTATGCAATTTAAAACTACATCACCGTTGGGCAGAAATAGAGATAAATGCATTTAACAAAACTATGATTAACCATGATCATATTATTAACGACGTTGGTCATAAAAATAACAGGACCACAAATAATCACAATAAACTTTTAACATGCTCTTTTTACTTTTAATTCTATTGCAAAAGAATTTAAAAGAGCAATTATTCTATTTGCAGCGGAAACTATTGAATAAAATTCTATTATCCTTTTACTTTTCAGAAGCATTTCTTTTACTTTTCTGTTTCCTACACAATAATTTCGTTGGACAATTTTTGCATAGGAAAAGACTAGATGAAAAAAGCCTAAAAAGGACAAGAAACACCTAAAAACTGCTTCTGAAAAGGAAAACAGACTAAAAAAAACAGATAAAAAACCTATCTGTAAAACGCGCAGCCCAGCCACGGTTCAAATACTTTCGGCCCACGGCCCGTTAACATGCGCGACGCGCGCGCGCGGCACGTAGACGCGCCCGGCGGCCCACGGCCACCTTACTTTCGGCCCGTCTGGCATCGGAACGAGCTAGGGTTTCAATCCCAGCCGTCCGTGCCAGATCCGACGGCTGTCCGGCCATTTCGCCGGATCAAAACCCGGCCGGTCACGGGGAGGGTCAAACCCTAGCTCATTTCCCCCCCGGCCGAGCCGCTCTCTTCTCTCCTCCCCCGATCTTGCGATCTAGAGTGAGGGTCCCGGCCGTCCGGCGGTCGCCGCCGACCGACGGCAAGCTGGAGACGACGACCACCACGGTAGCGCGCCGCACCAGCATCTCTTCCCCTTCCCCTTCTGTTTTCTTTCCACCGCCGACGCAGATCCAAGCGGGAAATGACTCGATGGTCTCCGCTCTCGCCGGTCGCGCGTCCCATTTCGGAGGGCGCGCCGCCGTCGAGCGGAGAGGCCGTCGAGTCCCTGTTCTTTGCCCCCCGAGGGAGGTTGTCCTTCTTCCGACGCCTCGGCTTGCCGATGCGCGTCGGATCGAGAGGGAGTGGGCGGCCTTGCGGCAGGCCCCTTTGCCGGCGAACCCGAGGGCACACCGGTGAGTATCTTTGCCCCTTCTTTCGATTTTGGGGTTAGGGTTTCTGTGGGAGGGGATTTTTTCTTCGATCTTTTGATTTCTTGCCTTTTACCGAATCGATCTAGACCTAGACCAAGCTCTGATACCAATGTTAACTTCTGTTGCATCTAGTCTAGATAGATCACGGCTAACACTTTGGGATTCTACCCTTCTACTGCATAAAACCAAGAGAGAGAAACCGAGAGAGAGGGAGAGAGAGGTCGGCGTGTCTACCTTCACCGGGGAGTGGCACCGAGCTCGAGCTACCGGAGGCCATGGTGGTGGTGGGTGAGTGCGGTGAGGTGGTGATGCGTGGGTGAGAGTGGTGGCGGTGATGCTTCCCGTGGCCTAGCGCTAACCCTAGATCGGTAGGGGTATCGGTGGGGTGCTGGGCAACACGGTGAACCTCGTACCTTGTGCCCCCGGCCCCCACCCTGTTAATATAGCGCAGCCACAGGGGCCCACCAACCAGAAGAGGGTTGGGCGCCCCCGATCAGGGCGCGTTTGACCTAGGTTCGTGTGACCGTTGGGTCACGACGTGGAGATCGACCTAACAGACGAGCCATTCCAATAATCAAGGAATTCTTTCACTCGACTGTCCAATTAGTACCTTCTATATATGTACGCGTTTCTATTTTTGAATTTTGATGAAACATGGCATTGTTTTCATTGGGACACTGGTTAGGTTATTTTTACGCCAACGAAGAGCCGCACCTTCCGCCGGACAAGCCGAGTATTTTTTTTTTCTTTTGAAACAAAATGCCAATTTGTCTCATTTATTTAAAAAAAACTAGAAGAGAATTGGCCACTTTATTAACAAGGAAACGATGTAAAACCGCTACAAATGTCCCAATATCATCAGGGAACAAGATCATATTGAGCGCTCAGGCCAATCTCGCCACCCGCACGGACACACATGTCGTCAAAAAGAGAGACCAACGTCAAGGATGTCATCATGTGTCTTCGTCATCACTCCTCTACGAGCCAGCGACTCCGACTCCACCTCGACGACACCTCCAAGAAGGTAGTGACGTCCACTGATGTCATTGACTTTGGCCAAACCGGAGACAAGGCTTTCACCTAGCCGAGCATCACAACCTACAATCCGAGGGAGACACTTTGCCGCCACCTAAAACGCCAAGGAAATAGTCGCGGAAGGTGTTTTGCCACCGCCGCAAGGGCTTAGCCCGGCGGCATCTTTCGATGGTGGCGAGGGAGAGGTAGGGTTCTGCCTCTGTCGCCCTCGGGGGGTGGAGGGTGGGGGGACGTTTGGGTATTGAAAATGTTATGCCGGGTAGTATAGTTGCTACTACATGCTATGTTCATGTGGTCAAAATTCCGATTATGTCAGTCCGCAAAAAAAATGATTATGTCAAACCCGGGTAGATCTAACCCGATTTCACCTAGAGGAATGTAAGTGAACCAACCCGATTTCACCTAAAGGAATATAAGTGCACCCAAACGAAATAATCTTAATTAAATTTGCACATGGAACGGATGCTGTTTTTAATATTACTCATCAAGTACCTGAACACCAAGTACTGTATTATTGGTTCACACCCTGTGCTTGTACTTGTGATAATGTACTTTTCCTCCCACTGTGTACATATAATGATTCTATGGCAATACTCTAATGTATCGGTACACGTCAACTTGCCCTCCCGGAATCTCGTGGACACAGGAGTTCTGTTGTTTCTTCTTCGATTAAGCTCCATGTAAACTCAAAAGTTAAATAGCCTAGCTCTCATAGAAGATCTGGAAGTCACTGTCAGAGCAGTCAGCCAGGTAGACCGGTTCAAGAACGTGCAAACTGTGCGTGAGATCAGAATGATGTAATGAGTGCGTAATAAGGCCGGAAAACTTTAGGCTGGAAAAGGCAATGTGCAAAATTACAATTTAAAGTAGCTATATATTTAACTAAAAATAGTGTACTCGTTTTGCATACTACTACTACATATTTATTTCTTCTACCGTGTATGATAAATCATGAAAGAAAAACATTTCCAATGTACTCAATGTACCGATTTTAATTAGATGGATAAAAAATAGATGGGAGCTAGCTTCACCTGCAGTGCCCTAGCTACCTCCTACAATAATCCAAGGTATATTTTAAGGACCCCCACTAACCCAACATATCCCCGGCCCCTATATGCAAGGAGCAAAATATCAAATGCAAGTGTACTTGATGTGCCAACTAATCAAGACACATCACATATTTGAGAGGCTTGTTATTTTCTTTTTGTGTGTTTATTTCTCTGAGTTTCTTACTCCACATGCATGGACCACACATCCTGATCTGCCCGCTTTCCGCTCCTATATAGGGGCCAAACCCCAAACACCATCCTAGCCCATATATTTTGTCATCCTGCACATGGGCATATCTGGGGGTCCCACCCATATTCCAAGTGGCATCATAGGTATCCTCTATGTGCCCTCTATTTTTTTACGGGAAGTATGTGGTGCCCTCTCCTGCCAGCACCAACACAAGTATGGTAGTGGTGAGATAGATATGGGGAACTCCAACAGCAACAAAATGAACTCCAACAGCAACACCAACACAAGTCGCTCCTTCTCATATCTTGCTTGTCTCCATCATGAAAAGCCCACATGTACATGCCCAAGTTGATTAATTCTTGGCAGTTCCCACGTAAACCATTTACAATTTCTTGGTAGGTGCGAGCAATGGTAATATATAGTATGATGAAGAGCTCCCTAGCCTTTCTCGATTCGAACACTTTTCATAATGGTTTATCCTCTCACTTGCATCCACCGAATCCCTAGCTCGGTGGATTCATCCCTACCCATCTTTTTCAGTTTTAGGAGTATATGGCGCTAGAGGTATTCTCAACGTATGCGCGAAAGTTAGCGTAAAATGATCATAAATGTTTTTCTGTTTATCGCCAGGACTAATTATATCTACGAAAAGGTGTGGCTTGCGGTGGTTTTCACTATTTGTGAAAAATGCTCTCAGGAAATAGAACCTATGATACTTGGATCATACCAATAACGTGGCACCGAAGTATCGAACCCCACAAGGGACTGACTATAGCACGACTAATGTTAAGTTTGCCAATGCTAGGATATATACCTAGTACTAGTATACATAGCACGACTAATGTTAACGGCTCCTTTTAATCCAAAGTGGATTACGTAGGATTTGGAAGTATTTCGATCCAGGGTTATTTTCTATTTACGCTTTTTTTTGTCGTAGGATTGGAATTCTTAGGATTTTTTTCTAAGGATTTTATTTCACTATGTTTGGTGAGAAAAAAATCATCCGTTCAAACCGCGTTTAGTTCGTGTTTTTATGATGTCAAATGTTCTTTGATATACAATTTTTTTTAGGTTTCTACCCCGTACGTACGTAATCCTGTAATGGATGTGACACTGCAATCCTGTGTTTTCAAAGAGCACCTAAGATCTTCCAAATGATCGAGATATAGTAGTAGCAACATCATGGAAAAGAAACACTTTCTTTTGTTGAAAAGCTACACTAAATGCCATGATCTCGCCGTCCTCACTATACTCGGCAGTATCACCTTAAATTGTCCTTTTTACGACAAAATTATTGATAGACACCGGAATTAATCAGAGGCCTAAAGAAAGCATGGCCGGCCTCATTCAAGTCAGGTCAGTAACTCGCAGTCTCGCAGAACGTATAGTACCGAGCGCTTCCATCTTTACCCGTGAAGAAGCATGCAAGCCCAATCGTACGTACGAACGTACCCTCTGTCACTATTCGCACGTTGGCACACATGAAAAAAAAATGAACAAACTTTTCTACGGAGTACTATTTTTTTTTTTTGCGAAATACGGAGTACTACTTAATACTGTACTCGATTGACAATTACTACTGCCGCGTGCAGTTAAACCGATCGAGTGCACGTGACGAGACGAGGCAGGCAATCGGGGCGGAACGGCTACTCCGCGTGTGTGTCAGAACTCCATCATAGTAGCTTTTTCCATTTGGCGCGAGTAAAAGAGCCGGGAGTAAATGGTGACCAGAGCGAGAACTTGCCTGTGGCAAGATGGTTAGGAGGGTGGTTGTACACCCAGCCCACCAGAGTTCAAACCCCAGGTTGTTGGTGTTTCTCATTTAAGACGGAATATTTTTTAGTGGAAGGCGACGTTGCCGTCGACAGCGAGGCGCCTGTGGTGACTTCGTCAATCTCAAGACTCGATCCGCCGACTCGGTCTCTCGGAGGTGCTCATAGGGGTAGGGTGTGCGTGCGTGCGTTCATAGGGGTGAGTGTGTGCGCGTGTATATGAGCGCTTGCGTTGTACTGGGTTTAGCAAAAAAAAAAATGGTGACCAGAGCGAGACGCAGGCGGTGCAGCGCGTTCAGCAACCGGGGTTCAAAAGAAAGAAAGGTTTGGTCTGGTCTCTCTCATGCATGCATGCACGTAGTAGTAGAGTATTTACGAGCGTGCCTGCCTCCCTGCACACTTTCTGCCCCGTACCCGTTCCATTCATGATGAGTTCCTGCACGATCGATCAGGGCGTGGTAAATGTGGGACAGATCAGGTCGACCACGTTCCGAAATCCCAAGCCGCAGATGAGTTCTAAGAGCAAGTCTAGTAGAGCCCTCAAACCCTCAAACCCCTAAAAATAACTGCTTTTTTACAGTTTTCGTCGAAGAAAAGCCGTAGACTAGAACCCCTAAACCCTCAAATCCGTAAAAAAATTTAGAGGTCCAACCCTCAAACCTCATCCCAACCTGTAGAAGTAAGGGTTGGGGAGGGGAAACGACCCCAACCCGTACTCCTCCACTCTGAACGCGCAGGAGGGAAATTTCAGCCCGCCAAGCTCGCCTCCGCCGGCCGCCGCGCGCCATGGAGCCGCCGCCCGCCTCCTCCCTCGCCCTGCCCGTGGCCCAGCCCCATTCCCCGCCTCTGCGACGCCCGCGCCGGCCCAACAGCCACCCGTCCCGAGCCTGCCGGCGCCGGTGACCTCGGTGGTCGCCGCCAAGCGGCGCGGCCGGAGTCGGCACGGGGCGGCAGGGCCTGGGCGGAGCGGCCTGGGGCGGGGACGGCCTGGGGCGGGGACGGCCTGGGGCGGCGGCATCCTGGGACGGCTCGGCCTGTGGCGGCATGGGGCGGCGCGGCCTGTGGCAGCACGGAGGCGGCACGGGGCGGCGTGGCCTGGGGCGGGCTGGGACGGCGCGACGGACAGGGCGGCTGTGGGGCAGGGCTGGGGAGGCGCGACGGCCAGGGCGGCGGTGGGGCAGGGCTGGGGCGGCGCGACGGCCAGGGCGGCGGCGGGGCAGGGCTGGGGCGGCGGCGGGGCAGGGCTGGGGCGGCGGGGCAGTTGGCCAGAGGAGAGGAGGAAGAAGGGGAAAGGAAAAAAAATTCTGATTGGCATATTCCTAGAATATTCTGTTATAAGGGTTGGGTTTGAGGGTTCTAATCTTTGCCCCTGTTTTTCAACCCGTAAAACTGCCAAAAACTGGCACTTCTCAACCCTTAAAACTGCTTTAAGGGTTTGAGGGTTTGAGGGTTCTACTAGACATGCTCTAAGGCTGGTGCCAGTGCACCACGTGATAGCGCCCGTGATAGTGATGCCACGTCAGCTTTTTCCTCCACTCTCACCACACTCTCACCCCACGGTGCCAGTGCACGGGCTATAGTGGCAGCTCTCACTTCTCTCTCCTCCACATCAGCATTTCTTTTTCAAATTAAGTTATTTCACTCGCTTTTCTTTAAACATTTAAAATAATGTAAGAAAATTATTTTATTCAATTAAAAATGTTACCGATTACATAATAATTAATAAAATTGCATAATAAATTGAAAAAAATACATAATAAATTGAAAAAATTACATAATAAATTGGAAAAATTACATAATCTAGGCATTACTTTTTGCCCACACATGCTCAATCAAATCTTGCTGGAGCTGTGTATACATCGGTGAGTTCCTCATTTCTGTGTCCATCTGAATCCTGGCTGCTAGGCTTGGCGGTGCATTGTTGTGTATCGCCGGGCCGACATTGGAATCAACTGTCTCATAGATGTGGTCCAAATTGGTACCACGCTCATCGTCGATGATCATGTTGTGCAGAATGACACATGCACGCATGATCAACCCAAGAGTACCCTCGATGGCGTCGCGTCCGGCTTGACTCCGCCTCAAGGTTGAGCATCGCCTCCTCATACTCCGCCTCGAATGCATCGATCATATCACCCTCCATTCCTTCGCTCGAATTGCTGCTGGACGAAGACATGGCGTCGAGAGGAGTAGAAATGGAGAGTGGAGGAGATGAAGTGGGGTGTGGACTAAGTGAGGGGGTGGGGGTATTTATAGGGGGTTGGGATGAAATTTGGAATTTTTTGACATTTTTTTCGAATTTTTGGAGGCTGCAACGGATACTTCAACGGCTAGATGACGTGGACGAATCACAGCTCGCCACGTCAGCTAGCCGTTGCGGCTCTCGCCTCCTTCTCACCCGCCTCCCGCCCCCCTCTCGCCCGCCTCCCGCCCTCCTCCCGCCCCGCCATCGCGTCGCCCACCTCTCGCCCACTCCCGCCTCCTCCTCGCCGCCCTCTCGCCGGCAACGCGGGCGACAGCGGGGCGGTAGCGCCCGCTGGGCGACGGATCCGTCGCCCGCTGCTGCCGTCCCGCCCCCCTCCCGCCTCCCTTTCGCCCCGAGCCGGGCGATACCGCCCCCCTTCTCGCCCCCACTAGCACCAGCCTAAGGGCCTCTTTGGATCGTAGGGTTCAAAAACATAGAAATATGAAAAATACAAGAATTTTACAGGTTTGCAAGTGCAAAACAGAGGATTATAAAATACATAAAAACTGCAGGAATTGTCGTTTGGATAAAATGCGTACACTTTCATCCCCCCCTCCTTCTCTCTTTAAGTGGGTGAACAACAAGCTCAAAGTAACTACGACGTGCGTACACTTTCATCCCCCCTCCTTCTCTCTCTCCTCCTCCCGTCCACTTGAGAGTCTCCGCCTCTGTCACGGCTCCCCCCCTGTCTCGTGATGGGTGGGGGAGGCCGGTCTTCTGAGTTAGGATTAGGGTTTGGTCCCGTGACGAATGTCGGTATGTCGTCTCCCCTGTCTAGGCATCTGGCGGAGTTGCTTCCGAGCGGCGGCCCCGGAGGAGAAGCTTGCTCCAGTCGCGCGGCCATGGTGGTCTGTGCGGCGAGCGTGAGGATCTGCTGATGCGTGCTTGAATAAGCTCGATGGAGTTCGCGGAACGCCGGATCTGGTGAGTTTCCTTTGTAACTTCAGCTGGCTTGGTGTTGGAGAAGGAGCGGAGGAGCTTCTAGATTTGGTGGTGTTCGCAACTCAGCGGAACACGGATTTGCACGTGTGCGCGTGCCGTTTGGAAACTGCAACATCTCATGACAAAGCTCCCAAATGGTGGCATAGGTCGGCCATCGTTATCTATGGCCTAGGGTGGCCCTCCGCGCTCGGCTGCAGCGAGCATCTTCTTCCTCCTTCACTGGAGGATCATCTTCGAACTCGGTTCTGGGAACCACGCTAGTGTCGCCCACAGTGGCGTAGTCCCAGGCTGCGGCTGCGCTGGTGCCAGCATCTCGAGGTCAACCGACGATGGTGCAGATCAGGGACCTGATCGTGTTTTCTACAATCTATCTAAGGTCTTGTCTGGAAGACTGAAGGGTATGGTTGCAATTTTATTTTGTGTTGGGGTCCTTCTTGTAATCTTGTACGCACCATATGACTAATGCACCCTGTTCCCGTTCAACAAAAAAAAAACTGCAACGTGCGTGCAAGAACTTACTATTACAGTTTGTACAGTACTACTATCCCGTTGCACTTAATTAACTCGGCGTCCTATCCCGTTCCGGCGAACTGGTTCTAGTAGCAGCTTGCAGGGTGTGCGGGTGTCGGTAGGGAAATGATAGTAATCCCCCGGGGGATTGCAGCGTCCGCATCCTCCGCCTCCTCCTTTCGACACGCGTCCATTGTGGGTTCCACGCGCGACAGCTCACCTCTTATCTCCTCCCAGCCACACATCCCGCAGCCGCACCTCATCCTCTCCTTTTCCCGTCTCTCCTTTTCCCCATCACGGCCATGGAGAAGCACGCCGCCATCCAGGGCCCGGCCGCCGCCGCACGCCTCACCGGCGAGTTCTCCACCCCCGCACACCTCCACGGCACACCCGCCAACTCGCGCGCCTCCCCGGCCCGGCCGCCGCCGCGCGCCTCCTCGTCGAGTTCGCCGCCCCCGCCCGCCTCCACGGAAAGGCCGCCGCGCGCCTCATCGGCGGGGCGCCCGAGACACCTGCGTCGCCCTCGGCCCCGAGCACGCCGCAGCCAAGCCGGCACGCCTCCATGGCACAACCGCCCTCGGCCTCACCGGCGTCCTTTGCTTCGACGACCACTCGCCGCCGAGGAGGCTCCTCAGGCCCGGCCTCCTTCAAGAGCTCCGGAAGGTCCGGCTCCACCACGACCACGGTCGCCACCCTCGTGTGCGTGCGTGCCTCCTGCCGGTGACCGGTCGTGGTCACCGTCAGGGGTGAACGGTGTCGGTCCCTGCTGCCAGGGGTGTACGGTCGTGCTACAAGCCGGCTGCCGAAGGAGCACGGCACTGCCCCAATGGGAGGTCGCCGGTGCTGCCGAAGGAGAGTGGCAGTGGGAGCTCCCACTGGAGGGCGGCGGTGCTGCCAAAGAAGAAGGGCGGCGGTGCTCCCATGGGTAGGTGCTGCCGAAGAAGAAGGGCGGCGGTGCTTCCATGGGTAGGTGTGATGCTCCCATGCGAGGGCAGAGGTGCACGACGGGCGGTGGTGCTACAAGTGCTCATCCAATGTGCTTCCAATGGAGGGCGGTGGTGCTACAAGTGCTCATCCAATGTGCTTCCAATGGAGGGCGGTGGTGCTATGGAAGAACCGCGGCGGTGCTACCATGGGAGGCTGCCGGTGCTACCATGGGAGGGCGTCGATGCTGCCGAAGAAGAGCGGCGGTGCTACCATAGGAGGACGCCGGTGCTGCCGAAGAGCGGAGTATGCTCACAGCGGCGGAATATTTTTCTTCAACGATGCTACACTATGAGAATTTTTTTGCTACAATTGTTATGTGGTTTCGCTACAATATAATAAGTTTTTTGCTACCATGTCTCCAGCGAGGTCTTCGTCGATGTCTTTGACGAGGTCGGTTTTGCTACAATAATTTTGCTACAACGTGTTCTGTTGTTTTTGCATCAAGACCTTGTCGATTTTTTTTTTGTTACGATGCTGCAATATATCAATTTTTTTGCTATTATAGTTATATGGTGTTGCTAAAATAGTATAAATATTTTGCTACGATGTCTCCGGCGAGGTCTTCGTTGATGTCTCCGGCGAGATTCTCCGGCGATGTCTCCGGCGAAGTTGATTTTGCTACAATAGCACATTTTTGTTGTGCTGTGAAATCTCCGGCGAAGTCTCCGGTGAGGTCTCCGGCGAAGTCAGTCTTTTTTTCTATTTTGTGGACGAACCGTTTTTTGCTACCCGGAGCAAAAACGGGTTATTATTTGATACATGGAGCAAAAGCGGAATTTGATCAGAAAATAGAAGACACGTGTCAGCACGGGGACCCGGGGATGGAAACGTCCCGATCCCCCGGGGGACGCTCAGCACTGTCCACGGTAGGCCCACCACGGCAACGGCGACAGTTGCGGCTGGGTGGGTAGGGATTCCGGGTAGGCGAGACCTGGGAAGAAGATTCCGCACTCAACTCAACTCAACTCAACACCGCGTGTACTTTGACATGTGGGGCCGGCCTGTGCCGCCCAAACCATCGATCTGGCGCCCCCACCCGACCCTCACGTTTCCACCAACCATTGGCTCCGTAGCTCCCTGTCGCTACCTGAAGCGTACGAGCCAATTTTTGCAAATGATTTGTCTTTGGAGAAATTTCTACCTATAAATGCTTTTGCTTACACAGCTACATAGACCAGTTGTGATGTGATACTTTCCATCCGAGCCAACGAGAGACCCCGTCGGGGGCGATTTTGTATGCTTTTATGCATGCTTTTCTTTGGAGAAAATTTCACCTGTGATCCATGTAAAACTTGGTAGAGAAATATGTCCATTTGTGAGTTGTGGGCGTACACCTTTTTTTTTTTGCTAAATGGTTCATACGTATATGAAATTTTACGAAGTTTGGCTTCATATGCATGCATATATACGAGGTTTAAACAACCAGCTCTAATTTTAGAAAACAATAATAACATGATTTTTTGTAAGTTCTATTTGATCTGAACATGGGTTAATGTTAACTCTTTTTAAAAAGTATTAGCACCATGCCCGCGCGTTGCTGCGGAACGGCAATATTGATTTCAAAAATAGCAAATAACACATTGGAAATATGCTCACATGATTACCAAGAAATTTCAGGTGCGACATGCTGAGCACATGAACTTGTAATTGAGTTAGGGTTTTAGTCGGACTTTACGTGCTTCCGATTTGCTCATCAGGCAAAGGAGGCACTGTCAGAATGAAGTTGTAGCTCTTTGAACATCGCCATGACCTGAATCATGGTAATTGTAGATGGTGCAACACTTGACAGATATGTATTTATGCAATATTTATGCTTATGGATAGTTCTCCTCTAGCATACATGTGAATGTGAGTCAGAACTTAGCGTATCTGTTCCTGTTTTTGCTTTGAAAGTCAGAACTAACACAATGCAGCTCTTGCACTACTGAATACTCTGAACTTGCTATGTGATCACGACAGAGATCCGCAGAATGCTCTACATAATCAATGATACAATATGGAGTTTCGAGATAGAAAGTGGAAACTGACGGCCATGATTCTTTCCATGTACATATTCATTTTCCTCCACCTTAAATAGTTCCTATAATTGATCACGGGGCCATGAAATTTCGTTGAGAACCTAGCCTAAAAATCCCAATCAACCCATGTAGTGAACTAAGGGGCAGCAGACCTTTATGAAGAATGTATATACCTCATATAGGTACTCTGCGGATTGCATTGCCACAATCGAAAATAATTTATTTGATATAATCACCCAAGATCGTGAAAGGAAATGCTTTTTTTACTTCACGTTATGCTAATTGCATGGTTAAAAAACCAATCAGGAAAGGACACAGTAGCAGCGTGACCTTCAGTCATCAGGGAGGATAAAAAAACTTCGGATCGTTTCAGGCTTGAACACCTCCAACATACCCTTGCGTACCTATGTAGTTATCGACGGGAAGGCCAGGCTGCCGTCGGAGGCGTGCAGCTCACAGTTGTCGCCGCGCCCGCCCGCTGTCGTCTGGCACCGTGAGCCTAGATCTCACGCCCGGCATCCACACCGCGGCTCGACCGCCTGCCAAGGACGCGGCAGCGGCATGGTCTCCGGCGCAGGGTGTGAAACAAATGGGAGAGATCAGCTTGCTTTACCTTAGGCTGGCCGGCGTAGGTGAGGACCTGCAGAGGGCGGCGCGTGACGGCCGTGGGGTGGATCCGACGGGAACTGCTTGGATAAGGCTACCAGCTGCCTCGCGTGGGAACTTGGAGTGCGGGTTCAATTTCAAGTTTTCTGAGGGGCTTAAGTGAAAAACGGCACGACGTACCATCACCACCTATTACAATATTATAGTATAGATAGATAGATAGATAGATAGATAGATAGATTAGCAAAATCATATCTTGTAGCCGGAGGAGGCCGTCCGACGGCGGACGGCGGCGGCGAAGAGCCCCTGTCCGTTTTTTCTTTGCCCTAGCTCCTTTCCCAAGCCATCTCAGATCGCATCGTGGTGATCCGGAATTCCCGGTTCAGTCCGGCCGAGGCAGATGGAGAATCCCGCTGCTGCTCCATGCCACATCCGATTGGCAGGTCAAGGACTCCCAGGCCATGGTGATGTCTCTGCTTGCTCACGGACAAGGCTGTGGGCTTGATGACTCCGTCGGACCGACCGTGGGCACGCTGCGGCAGACGCGAGTCCGTGGCCATGCAGCACTATTTGGCATCCATGTCGTCCTCACGCGCGGCGCCCTCGCTTGCCGTTTGAAGATGGCATAGGCGACACAGAGCCCGCTTTCCTCAGCGCCACCCGGTAGGTCAAGCATGATTGCCATGGTGCAGGCTGAGTCGGGTACGTCATGGTCGAAGCTGGTTACCTACGGCCGGCGGCGATGCCTCTAATGGCTGCCGCCAACCCCGGGTAGCTGGGGCCTCTCAGGATGGCAAGATCTGACATGAAGCCTACCTCTGCGCGGTTATTGGGTCGCCGATGGTCTAGAGGGCTGCTCGCCTGCGAGAATTGGCGACCCTCAGCAAAATTTTTTTATAAAGGGATTTTATTACTTAAAGAGTATTAAGCATTACACCCGGCGTCTGCATAACTAAGATATACACAGCCCAAAACCGTCCCAAATATCCAAAGCAGCAGAAAAAATAAAAGGCGGGTTACATATCATCATGAGAAATTGTAAGGCCGCCTAAGGTAATGAAGTGCCGATTCGCAGGTTATGCGACCATCCATGGCGGGAGAATAACTCCCTGGTCGCCGCCTCCAAACGCGACGAAACCTCCAAGAACAGCTCCCGGTGCTACACACGCTGCAGGACCGACCATAATCGGAGTGTAGCTGTACATCGGTAGATAACCTGCAGAATAGAAGAATTTTTGTCATTAAAAACCTTGTCATTTCTACACAGCCAAAGCGACCATATAACGGCAATCGCTCCCACCCTAATAAGTAGTTTAAACCTAGGATCCACCCCGTTTAGCCAGTTGCCGAAAATATTTGCAACGCTACGCGGTGGATTTAAGGTAGAACCTATTTGGACAGCTGACCATATAGACCTAGCGAACTCGCACTGGAAGAAAAGGTGTTTAATGGACTCATCGTGAGTACAGAAAACACACTTTTTACTCCCATGCCAATTGCGTTTGGCAAGGTTGTCTTTTGTAAGAATTACTCCACGACGAAGATACCACGCAAACACCTTCGTTTTGAGCGGTATCTTCATCTTCCAAATTTTCTTATTTGAATCGACAGGAATAACAGACTGGATAAGAACTCTATACATAGAATCAATCGAGAAAATACCATTCTTAGATGGGATCCATCGAAGTTCATCAGGGCCGTCCAAGAGCTGGACAGAGTCCAACCGGAGAAGCAAAGCATTCCAAGATGCTTCTCGAGGCCCTAATAGCGTTCTTCTGAACGATACATTTGGTGGGGAAGTACCCAACACCTTAGCCAGTGTATCGCCTTTGTAACGCACAACATCATATAGAGCCGGATACTATTCACGAAGAGAAGTTTGGCCAAGCCACCTATCTTCCCAGAACCAAATTTCCGATCCATTCTTAATGGAGAAAGAAGCATGTGGGAATAAATACTTCTTTGTGGCCATGAGACCAGCCCAGAAGTGTGAATCACCAGGCTTTCAAACAACCTGGGATACAGCTTTGTCCCCCACATACTTCCTCCTTATGAGTGACAGCCAAATTCCTTCTTCAGAAAGAAGTTTGAATAACCATTTACCAAGCAAGACTCTATTCTTGACTTCAAGGTCATGAACACCGAGCCCTCCTTGGTCTTTTGGCTGGCAAACCACACTCCATTTAGTCAGTCGATACTTCTTCTTTTCACTATCCCCTTGCCAAAAGAATCTTGAACGGAAATAATCCAATCTTTTCAAGACCCCTTTGGGTAGTTGGAAGAAGAAAATCATATACAGCACCATGTTTGTCAGTACTAAATTAATGAGAACCAGTCTTCCTCCGAGGGATAGGAGTTTACCTTTCCAACTATTTAATCGGATCTGAAGTCTTTCCTCCACCAACTTCCATTCAACATTTGTGAGCCTCCGATAATGAATCGGGATCCCCAAATAGTTGATAGGAAATTGACCTTGTGCACACCCAAAAAGCTCGGCATACACGGAGGCTTCATCCTGGGCCTCGCCAAAACAAAACAATTCACTTTTATGGAAATTTATTTTTAGACCCGATACTTGCTCAAACGCCGATAGAATTAACTTTAGGTTATGAGCTTTTTCGATGTCATGTTCCATAAAAAGGATTGTATCATCGGCATATTGAAGTATCGATAATCCACCATCAACCAAATGGGGAATCACACCTTCAATTTGACCCTCAGACTTAGCGCGCTCGATCAAGATGGCCAACATATCAGCCACTATATTAAATAGTATCGGCGATAGTGGGTCTCCTTGTCTAAGACCTTTCTTTGTTTGAAAGTATCTACCAGTGTCATCGTTGACTTTAATGGCCACACTTCCACCCAAAACAAAGGAATCAATAAGCGCACACCACTCAGAAGAAAAACCTTTCATTCTGAGCGTCTGCTGAAGGAAAGACCAATTAACTTTATCATAAGCCTTTTCAAAATCAATTTTTAAAATTACCCCATTCAATTTCTTCCGGTGTAGTTTGTGGACCGTTTCATGCAAGATTGCCACCCCATCAAGGATATTGCGGCCTTGCATAAAAGCAGTCTGAGAAGGCCGAACTACATGATCCGCCACACTATTCAGCCGAATCGTTGCAACTTTAGTGAATATTTTGAAACTGACATTAAGGAGGCAGATAGATCTGTACTGTTGGACCCTCTCTGCATCCTTAATCTTAGGTAACAAAATAATCTCACCAAAGTTGAGACGAAATAATTCCAGTTGACCAGCGTGGAGGGAAGCAAACATATTAAGCAAATCAGACTTGATTACATCCCAGAAATTCTGATAGAACTCCGCTGGGAAACCATCTAGTCCAGGTGCTTTGTTATGTTCCATTTGGAAAACTGCCTTACGCACTTCTTCCTCCGAATAGGAGTTAGTGAGCAGGTTATTCTCCTGAGCTGAAACCTGGGGAATATCAGTTGTTCTAGACTCGTCCAGAGTGAAGTTCCCTTCCTCTGGAGCTCCGAACAACCCTTTGTAATAATTAGTAATATACGACTTAAGTTGCTCCTGGCCCTCAATCGTTCCCTCTTCCTGTACTAGGGAATGAATGCGCTTTTTCCTGTGTCTGCCATTGGCAATACTATGGAAATAGCGAGTATTCGAGTCCCCTTGAAGGATGAATTGTGCTTTGGAACGTTGATACCATTTCAACTCCTCCTCGCGCAAAAGTTTGGCTATTTCCGCATTGGATTGGCTTTTCAGCTCAATTTCCTGTGGGGACAATAGTCGCACCTCTGCCAATGCCTCCAAAGCATCGATAATCGAGGATAGACGTATCTTTTCTTTTTTGAGCAAACCAGTAGTATGACGTGCCCACCCAACAAGATAAGTGCGCAGAGCCCGTATCTTGTTATTCCATATCTGGATTGGAGAGGCACCCGCAACTGGTCTGTCCCAAATCTTTTTGACCATCTCATGGAATCCCTCCCGCAACAGCCAGCCAAGTTCAAACTTGAACCGCAGTTTGCATGGAGGTGTAGCCATACTGGTGGTCAAAAGAATAGGGGCATGATCCGACATACCCTCAATACGCTCTAGAGCCCGTACCGATGCCAATGGGAACTTGGATTCCCAATCGGTGTCCATCAGCACACGGTCCAGTTTTTCGTATGTGGGTTCAGGAAGAGAATTAGCCCAAGTGAACTATCTCACAACCATTGAAATCTCTCTTAAATCCAAGCTGTCAATGAACGCATTGAACAAGAAAGGCCAACGGTTGTCAAAACGTCCCCTGCTTTTCTCGAATGGAAAACGAAGTAAGTTAAAATCCCCACCGATGATAAGCGGATGCGGATTGTCTTTTGCTAAGTTAACCATCTCTCGAAGAAAATCGGACTTGTGCTCCACCTGGGCAGGCCCATACACGGCAACAAGACTCCAAATGAAGTTGTCTGCCTTATTTCGGATGTGCATTTTTATGTGAAAATCACCATCCAAAACGGTCAACACCTCCATGGTATCAGTCCTGACGCCTAGTAAAATGCCACCCGAACGACCCCGCGGGGGCCGAGAGTACCAAGCAAAATCCATGCCACCTGAAAGGCGGTCCAAAATACCTTGCGAGAACTCCCGTCTACCCATCTCAGAAATAGCTAAGAAATCCAAATTGTGATCCCGAATACATCCAGCGAAGTGCAAGTGTTTAGCCAAGTCACCAAGACCAGCGACCCTCAACTAGATGATGTCGGCACTTTGGATACATCAATATCGGCATCTCCATGGCCCAGATGACCAAGGTGTTGACGGGAGGATTCAAGGCATTCATGTTGGAAGATGAACAAACTCTGAAGTAACTATCTCGCTTGCTCGTTTTGAGTCGAGACCGGCTATTACAGGGAGTTCTAGCAGTGGATGTGGTGAAGTTGGCGCTTCATTGTTCGTTGTGCCTATACAATTTAGTGGGACGTCCACATCAAAACCGTGCACGTGACGACAATGAGCCGAATGATTGGCGCTGCAGCAGTGTTTCTGACAAGTGGGGGCGGCGACACAGGGTGACTTTTGGTGGTGCTGATTGAGCATCGTGTCTCAGTTTCCAGGGTGAAAACCTTAGATCTGACCTTCATTGGTTGTATCTAGCAATGACAGGTATCCTTGTTGAAGGCATTGTTTGGTAGCTGGACATTCTCCGGGGCAAAACCCTGTTTCTGACAATGGTGGTTAGATCGGGCGACGACGGCGCTTGTGCACTGTTACCTTTCTGGAGGCGTCGCTTTGGAGAACCTTGTAGAGAGTTTAGGTGTCGTCATTGGTGGTGGTTTGTTCATGCTGCTGTGAGTCTAATCGTTTCGGTGGG
This sequence comes from Puccinellia tenuiflora, assembly GCA_012064385.1. Taxonomy (NCBI): domain Eukaryota; kingdom Viridiplantae; phylum Streptophyta; class Magnoliopsida; order Poales; family Poaceae; genus Puccinellia; species Puccinellia tenuiflora. The sequence goes on from QRDG01001609.1 coordinate 232,441, forward strand.
GTCTTTTTTATCTTTTTATCTTTCTCTCCTTTTTGGCTGTGTGCATCCTTAATGTCTTTTTTGACATTATGTTGTTGCAGAGGCAGGGTGTAATTGGTATCCTCTTGGTATTAATATATTCTCATTATCAAAAAAGAAGTTCCAAATAATGCCGAATAAACTATTGTGTCCAAGTAAATTTTGGTAAAAAAAAAACATTGCCATTTGTGAGTGGTTCACAAACAACGTCTTGGTTTGCAAATTAGTCTATATGTATGTACATGAAGTTTTACCAAGTTAGAACTCATATGCATACGTACGAGGCTTAATCAACCAGCTCTAATTTTAGAAAATAGTAATAATTCTGAATTGCTTGCTTCGTATGCCAACCAATCATGGTAGCCTAGCTAGTTGCACTAGTGGAAAACGGGGCAGTAGTCCCGGTTCCAGACGGCCTCTAGTCCCGGCTGGGCAACTCGGACTACCAAATCGGGACTAGAGCCCCCCCCCCCCCCTATAGTCCCGGTTGGCTACGAACCGGGATTAGAGTGCCTCCCACGTGGCCACGGGCGAGCCCGCGGGCTGGATGTCTTTAGTCCCGGTCCGTGTTACGGACCGGGACTACCGTTAGGCCTTTTTTTTTTCTTTTATAATTTTTTTCAGAATTGCACGGACCGGGTGTCGTGTGTGTTTAGTGCCGGGGTTTTGGATAGTTTCGGAAACACGTCGATACGTCGATATAAATTATATTGTACTATGATCACACGTTGATGCATATATATAACACACTTACAAATTAATTGTAACACATGAATTTGTCGTCACGTTTCCGTACACAAAGTACTCAAATGCATTAATTATACATGCATGAAATCATAGTACATTTATATATGTAGATAATAGTGCTCTGAATTTTCAGGTATGACATCATCAAGAAGAAATCCCGCCAGCTCCTCCCCAATTGCTCTTATACGGTCATCTGGTAGGAGGCCGGCCCGCTTCCTTACAATCTTTAAAAGAAGGAGAAAATTAAACAATTATGAATGAAACTCCACACAATTGATATGCATATTATTTTGTCAAAAAAAACTTGTGAACAATGTATAATTACGTACCTCTGCGTTTCTTCGATTTTCGAATTTTTCATAAGTCATCCTATGAATGTACTCGCAAACGTAGTACCCACATAAGAGGGTCCCTTTTGGCTGTTCCAGACACCACTGTTCGAGAATAGAATTCAACACATTAAGTTTGGTAATGGTATTGCAAACTACATTAATTCATAGATATAGGTATAGTACTACTTACTTGGTTCAGAGTCCATACCAGCTTCTCGTGCCATTTACCGGGTACTTCCTTGACGAATGTCTGCCATGCTCTACTCGACAAAGAAAGAACAAAACATCTGTTATTAATTAATTACTTGATATCACGAAATGAATGAAAGAGAGGTCGGTATAGTAATGTGATAAGAATTTAAATTACTCTTTCATGACATCAAACAAGCTCTTGTACTCTCTAGGGTCTCTCCTTAATGAGTCGTAGACTTCAATTATTCCCTGTTGATATCTAATGACCACGAGAATAAAGTGGTAGCTGCAAATTTACATACAGAGGCATGCGCATATAACTCATCAATTAGACTTAAGATACCGGGTGAGCAAAAATAGAATGTGTACAAGCAATTAGTAACACTTACCTAAAGTTGTAAGGAAGAAATATTTCTTTTTTGTCTTGGTGTCGCTTGAAAGCCTCTATCATTACTCCCTTTACAACTTGTGGTTTCTCCCTTATGCTCACTTCATGAATAACATTAGGGTCCATGAAACCAATCTCCACCGGTTTTATTATTTCCCTTTTGTAGTCGATCATCTTCTTTCTGCACAAATAGCGTACCAAAATTAGAATGTGCTGTGAGCTATATATATATAAAGACTTAATTAAATTACAAAAATAAATAACTTACAGACAAAAGATACTGATGATTGCTTTATCGAGGGGTAAACCATTGTATAATTGGAAAAGTTCGGAGAAATCAATTTGCACACCGTAGTCATCGTAGAAGTGTTCCTCCTTTCTAACTTTTGCCATGATACCTATTATACCTTTCTTTGCGACTTTCATGTACCATGAATTCAACTGACGCATCCTTGTTGGTAGTAACTTGACCACCTCAGTTGTGACCAAAGACTTGCCTTGAACATATTGATAAGGCACCCTATAAGGTTCCTCAGGGAAGTGGCGGACACTTCCCTGAGGTACCATACGGTGGGCGTCTTTGTCGGTAAGTACCTTAAGCGGAGGGAGCGATTGCGTAGCTTGTTGTCCCAGCTGGGCTATCTGTTTCCCGCATTTCCGGTTCTCCAACACCGAGTCGTATGACTTTTCAATAGAGCGCTCATAGTCTGATGACGGCCTTGGTGGAGGGTTGTATAAGCACCTAATAGTGTGATGTAGTTTGTCACGAGGAAGCCCTTTGATGCTGGGTAGTTCTTCCGGGGGCGGTTTCTTTGTAAAATGGGCTGTAACCTCGGCCCTCCTGATGGCTTCGGATTCCTCGACAGTCCTCTCGTAAGGTAACTTCTCAGGAGTCTTCACTTTTCGCGGCTTTTTCTGTCTCTTCTTAGGAGGCGAACCATTAACGGCCCTCTTCGCATCAAACCACTTATAAGGCGGAGACCGCTGGACTGGCTCTGGAGATGGAGACCGCTGGACTGGCTTTGGAGATGGAGACCGCTGGACTGGCTCTGAAGATGGAGACCGTGCTGGTGTAGCTGGAGATGGAGACCGTACTGGTGTAGCTGGAGATGGAGACGGACTCGCGCTGGGGTCCCTCTGGGGTAGGAAGGGTGGACTTGTAGGTGGTGGACTTCTACTTGGAGGAGTCGGTGGCCTTGGTGCTGAGCCTGGAAGCACGATGTATTTCTTGTTCCATAGAACGAAACCGTGCTTGACTTGTCCCAGTGTCGTCTCATCGTCACCTCCAGGATAGTCAAGCTCAAGTGCCTCAAATCCCGGTATAATAGCATCCACCCCGACACGAGCATAGCCAGCTGGAATCTGACCAAGATGGTAGCTTGCTCCAGGTTCGTTTGGTAACGCATAGCCGACCGCCACCTTGAAGGATATGTTCTTCATTAACATATGAAGCTCACACTCCGTCTTCTCCGTGATATCATCCACGGGGTAGTGAGCCGCCGGCTGTTCTATTATTGCGGCAGATACTTGTAGCGGCGTGGAACCCACGCTGCTTCTTCGCGGTTCTTGGACGACGTCGACTTGTTGCTGCTGTTGATCAGGTGCCCGGTGCTGGCTGATTGAGTCAATCTGACAGCGCAGTCCGGAAACCATGCGCTCCAATTCTGATAAACGGTCTAACTCCTTCTGCTTCTTTCTCCCACGGCTTCTATAACTGTCAGCACAGTCCGGAAACCCTTCCTTCAAGTTGGTACCGCCGGGAAAGCCTCGTAATCGTCCGTTGTGTTCGGGATTCCCCAGTGCGAGTGTCAGCTCGTCGTTCTCTCTCTCGGGATGGTACTCTCCCTTTCGAACTTTATCTATTGCGTCAATAAGCAACGGAACGATTGTTTCAACCTTTTTCTTCCATTTTCCCTTTGCAACAATCAACCCCGTCTCTGAGTCCAACACTGCGCCATGCGCGAACAACCAAAACTTGGCCCTCTCGGGCCAGTTCAAAGTCTGTGGAGTGATCCCTTTAGCAACCAGTTCCGCTTCAAAGGCTAACCATTTGGGAATGGCAGACTTGTAGCCACCTGTACCCAACCTATGGTGGTATTCCTTCTTCCCAGCATTTCTCTTATTTACGACCGATCGAGCCACGGCAGTAGAGGAATTCTTGTACGCCTTGAATGCGGGCCAGGAATGTTTTATCTTCTCGAGTGCTCCGGTGAAATTAGCTGGATCTTTATCTTCATACTTTCTCCATAGTGTTTTCTTCCAGCTCTGGAATTGTGTGGCCATCTTCTTAAGAGTCCACTCCTTCACTTTCTCCGTCTTGCCTTCTGGTATGTTGAAATGTATCATGAGCGTATCGAAAAGCAATTCTTTCGTATGATCAGGGACATAAGAAGCATCATCCTCATCCACACCCTTCGGCTTATGCCATTCTGCAATGGTGATCGGGAGAATGTCCCTAACAATGACTCCAGCTTGATTTACAAATTTACGACAGGTCGCTATGGGTGCCAGCGGTTCGCCACTCTGAGAAACTTCCTCTATCGTTAGCCTCGGAGCATCGCTGGCCATCCTCTTCGTCAGGCCTCGAGGAGGAACATTATTTACAGATTTGCTCGATCCAGCCGGCTGGAAAATGAATCGTTAATTAACACGTGCAATTAACAAATGCATATATATACATGATCGATCGATCAATTGTCAGCCTATATAATATATGTATATACCTCGCCGGAGTTTGTCGTTAAGGGCGCTTCATCGTCAAACTGGAGTCCCTCACCGCAGTCGTTCAGAAATTGTGAGCTGAAATCATCATCTTCATCGCCTTGTCGTCCATCATCTTCTCCACCGCCTTGTTGTCCATCATCATCTCCACCGCCTTCTTCACGGGCACTCGCATAGATTATTCGTTGCATTTTATCTTCATGCTCCTCGTCTCTAATTAAGGGAATGTCCGCCATAGCTCAATGTACCTGCAATCAATTATATGTGTTTGTAATTTTTTTGACATAGAATTACACATAAATGACACCCCAAAATAATTAGGGGTGGCATTGTGCAACTTGTCACATAAAATGACAGCCCTTGGTCCTGAAAAAAAATAGGGCCAGGCACCCTGCTAGCGGCTGGTCCTTTAGAAAAATCAGCACCCTGCCCGGCACCTGGCCAGTAGCGGCTGGTCCCTTAGAAAAATCCAGCCCCCGCGTCCACCCACTGGCCAGTAGCGCGTGGTCAAAGCTGGCCCACCAGCCAGCGACCCGGCCACCCCGCCACCCAACCGCCGCGCGGTCAGCCCACTCGGCCACGTCGCGCGTGGGAACCGCCGCCCGGCCGCCACGTTCCCTCGTCTCCCCCGCCACCCAACCGGCCGAGCCCCGCAGTCAATGCTCCTGGCCCACCTGCCAGCGACTGGACGGCCTCCTCGGCTTCCCGTCCCGCAGTCAATGCTGGCCACGGTGGACGCGGCCCCCGTCCTTTTTAAACCCCGGCCGTACGCGATGGCGACCTCACACAGCTAGCCCCGCCGCCCTCCCCACACTCCATCGAGCCCTAGCCCTAGTCCTAGCCCTAGCCCTCGCCCCTCGCCCTCGCCGGAGCAATGTCGAAGCGGTGGTGGCCAGGCGGCAAGCACCAGTCCGAGTCCAGCGGCTCGGGCTCTGGCCGCTCCGGCCGTCGCCGGGGCGCTGGACTGCCTCCCCTTGCTCCTCCTCCACCACCGCCATCGTCGGCGCCGCGCGGAGTGCGCATCGTCGGCGCGGACCCGCATCGTGCCGGTCCGCAGGCCGGCCCGCCGGCCGCCAAGAAGAAGAAGCCGACGCCGCGCTACCGCCGGTACGTCCGGGTGGAGGAGGCGCAGTGGCACTGGGAGAACGCCGTCCCGGTGCGCTGGCCGGACGTCCACCTCCCGGACAACTGGCACCTGAATCCGCAGCGGATTCCGGTGCCGCCGATCCCGACCGACCCCACGGCCAGGGCGGTGGAGATCGCACGCCGGCGCAGCCTCCTCCCCAATCACCTCCTCGACGACCCGGCGTACGCGCCGGGCTCCCCCTACTGGGACCAATGGTTCCGGGAGGAGCACGACGAGCGCCGCCGGAGCTACTTCGCGCCGGCCCCGGTGCCGCCGGCGGAGCGCACGGAGTACCCGGTGCTCCCGGAGGGGATGGACGACGTCGACCAATGGTTGGAGGTCGACTCCGACGGCGAGGCCGCCCCCATGGACGAGGACGACGACGTCGACGACGCCTTGAAGGCAGCCATGGCGGCGTCCCGGCAGGCCTTCGTCGACGACGAGCGCCGCCGCTGGGAGATGGTGGTGCAGGACGCACTGCCGCCGCCGCCGCCGCAGGGACCGCCTCCACCCCCGCCTCCGCCACAGGGACAGCCGGGGCTGGACTGGGTGCAGGCCCTCGTCCAGGAGGAGGAGGCCTACGAGCCGCCGGAGGAGGAGTACCAGGAGCCGGTGAGATTCCCACCGGAGCTGTTCGGGCAGTCGTGGGTATTCACGACTGTGCCCCAGCTGCCGCTGCCGCCGCCGCCGCCGCCGCCCCAGGACGCCATCCTGGAGGAGCCAGGGACGCCGCCGCGGGACGTCCCCATGGAGCAGCAGCAGCAGCCGCCGGCGCATCTGTGGGAGGCGCCACCGTACGTCGTCCTCTCCGACGAGGAGGGCGACGAGGACTAGCTAGGACCTCCCCCTCCCCCCCTAAGTAAATGTAATGAACCCCTAGCAATGTAATAAAGTTTATTTCCGATCTACGAACTGTCCCCGCCGCCGATTTAAGGTCACCGGACCACCGCCGCCGCCGATTCTAGCTAGGGTTCGTGCCATCGGACCACCGCCGCCGCCGATTCTAGCTAGGGTTCGTGCCATCGGACCACCGCCGCCGCCGATCTAGAGTTTGAGAGGGCCGTACCTTAGGCGGAGCGCGCGGGGGACGGCGGCGAGGAAGAGGGACGCGAGCGACGGCGGCGGCGGCGGCCAGATTTTGGCAGCCTGGCGGCGTCGTCGCGTGAGAGGAGCCCGGAGGCGTCTGCGTCTTGGGCCTGGCGGCAAAAATGGGGAAGAAATCCGCGGAGAGGGACCAAGTAGGCTCAAATCGGCCTTTAGTCCCGGTCCGTGACAGCAACCGGGACTAAAGACCCCTATAGTCCCGGTTGGTGTCACGGACCGGGACTAAAGGTGGGCTTTTTGGCGCGCTAAGTTTCGCAGCGGCCCGAAAATGGCCTTTAGTCCCGGTTGTAGCCACGGACCGGGACTAAACGGCCGTTTGTATTTTTTTCTTCATTTTCAAATGTTCATATTTTATAAACTTTACATGTTTCCAAATGTAAATATGAATATGTTATACATATTGAACATTTAAATAGATGAGTTGAGTAAAACCGTTGTACTAATAAAATCCGAGGTTAGGATAAATATATTTAATATTTTAAATATTTAATGAAAAACCCTCAACTTTTTAACAGTCAAAACAAAATTCTACCAATTATTACACATATGTATAGAACAAGTTAGGATAAATAAATATCTCATACATTATTACAAATGACGACAATACATCAACATCATTTAACACTTCTTCGTGTCTGTCATTTTTTTTTCTTATCGCGTCGTATCCATGGACAATCTTCATCATTCAACGCGATGGTTGGGTCAATTTTCACTGTGAAGGGGGGAATTTCATCAAACTTATTGTAATCTTCTGACATGTCTGTCTTGTCCTCCACTCCCACGATGTTTCTTTTCCCTGAAAGAACTATGTGGCGCTTTGGCTCGACGTCGTACGATGCATTCACTGCTTGCTTATCTTTTCTTTTCTTCGGTCTGCTAGACATGTCCTTCACATAGAAAACCTGAGCCACTTCACTGGCTAGGACGAATGGTTCGGTGTCGTATCCAAGATTCTGCATATCCACTGTAGTTATTCCGTACTTCGGGTCTACATGTACCCCGCCTGTCAGGTTGAACCATTTGCACTTGAACAATGGGACTTTAAAAAATGGTCCATATTCAAGTTCCCATATCTCCTCTATGTAACCATAATATGTGTCCTTTTGCCCATTGCTGTTTGTTGCATCAAAGCGGATACCACTGTTTTGGTTGGTGCTCTTTTTATCTTGATTGGCCGTGTAAAATGTATTTCCATTTATCTCATACCCTTGATAAGTCAATATAGTCGAAGATGGTGCATTGGCCAACAAGTATAGCTGTTCTCCAACAGTGCTGTCATTAAAGAGACGTGTTCGCAACCAACCTCCGAAATTCTTCACGTGTTCTTCATCAATCCAATATTTAGATTGCTCTGGGAAGTTCAAACGTAGAATATTCTTATGTTCCTCGATATACGGAGCCACCAAGCTGGAATTATGTAGAACCGTGTAGTGTGCTTGACTATAAGAATGCCCGTCCATACATATTATTGCTTTCTTTCCCAGCGTGCCTTTTCCCCGCAGTCTCCCCTCATAGCGTGATTGAGGAACCCCGATTGCCTTGAGGTCAGGAATAAAATCAACACAAAACTCAATGACCTCCTCTGTTCCATAGCCCTTGGATATGCTTCCTTCTGGCCTAGCACGGTTATGAACGTACTTCTTTAGGACTCCCATGAACCTCTCAAAGGGGAACATGTTGTGTAGAAATACGGGACCGAGAACGAAAATCTCTTCGACTAGATGAACTATGAGGTGCGTCATAATATTGAAGAAGGAGGGTGGGAACACCAACTCGAAGCTGACAAGACATAGGACCACTTCCTTCTGTAAATCCGGCAGAGTTACTGGATTGATGACCTTCTGAGAAATTGCATTGAGGAATGCACATAGCTTAACAATGGGTACTCGAACATTTTCCGGCAGGAGCCCCCTCAGTGCAATCGGAAGTAATTGTGTCATAATCACGTGGCAGTCATGAGACTTTAGGTTCTGAAACTTCAACTCTGTCATGTTAATTATTCCCTTTATATTCGACGAGAAGCCTGACGGGACCTTGATACTGTTTAGTACTTCAAAAAAGATCTTCTTCTCTTCTTTGGTAAGAGCGTAGCTGGCAGGACCTTGATACTTCTCTGCATTCAGGTTGTCTCGTTCGTGCATATGTTGCTGGTCCAGCCGTGATTCCGGTGTATTTTTCGTCTTCCCATACACGCCCAAGAAGTTTAGTAGGTTCACGCAGAGATTTTTCGTCACGTGCATCACGTCGATTGCAGACTGAACCTCTAGGATTTTCCAATAGGGTAACTCCCAGAATATAGATTTCTTCTTCCACATCGGCACGTGTCCGTCAGCATCATTTGGAACAGATTGTCCGCCAAGACCCTTTCCAAAGATTACTTTTAAATCCTTTACCATATCATATATAACATCCCCAGTAGGCCGTCTAGGCTTTGGCCGGTGATCTGGCAAACCTTTGAAATGCTTGCCTTTCCTTCTTACGATGTGCCTTTCCGTAAGAAACCGACGATGCCCCAGGTACACATTCTTGTTTCCCAGATATATACTTTCAGTATCACCTAAACAGTGTGTGCATGCATTGTATCCCTTGTTTGACTGTCCTGATATGTTACTAAGAGCTGGCCAATCATTGATGGTCACGAACAGCAATGCTCGTAGGTCAAATTCATCTTGTTTGTGCTCATCCCAAACACGTATACCTTCTTCGCGCCACAATTGTAAAAGTTCTTCAACTAATGGCCTCAGGTACACATCAATGTCGTTGCCGGGTTGCTTCGGGCCTTGGATGAGTACTGGCATCATAATGAACTTCCGCTTCATGCACAACCAAGGAGGAAGGTTATAGATGCATAGAGTCACAGGCCAGGTGCTATGACTGGAGCTCTGCTCTCCAAAGGGATTAAAGCCATCTGTACTTAGACCAAATCTTAAGTTTCTTGCGTCATCTGCAAATGTCGGAAACTCTCTGTCAATTTTTCTCCACTGCGACCCATCAGCAGGGTGTCTGAGCATCACGTCTTTCTTACGGTCTTCCTTGTGCCATCGCAACAACTTGGCATGCTCTTTGTTTTGGAACAAACGTTTCAACCGTGGTATTATAGGAGCATACCACATCACCTTCGCAGGAACTCTCTTCCTGGGGCGCGCCTCGTCCTCAACTTCACCAGGGTCATCTCGCCTGATCTTATACCTCAATGCACCGCATACCGGACATGCATTCAAATTCTCGTACTCCTCGCCGCGGTAGAGGATACAGTCATTGATGCACGCATGTATCTTCTGCACCTCTAATCCTAGTGGGCAGACAACCTTCTTTGCTTCGTACGTACTGGGGGGCAATACGTTATCTTTTGGAAGTATCTTCTTTATTATTTTCAGCAATTTTTCAAATCCCTTGTCAGAAGTACCTTCCTCTGCCTTCCATTGCAGCAATTCCAGTGTGGTGCCCAGCTTTTTCTGCCCATCTTCACAATTTGGGTACAACAATTTGTTGTGATCCTCTAACATTCTCTCCAACTTCAACCTCTCGTTTTGACTTCCACAGTTTATCTTCGCATCAAGAATGGCCCGACGAAGATCGTCATCGGGCTCATCAACAATGGGCTCTTTTTCAGCTTCATCTTCCCCCATTGATGTACCACCGTGATCAGTGAACATAGGATAGTTGTCATTATCCTCTTCTTCCTCATTGTCTTCCATTATAACTCCTCTTTCTCCATGCTTGGTCCAACAATTATAACCGGTCATGAAACCGGACTTCAACAGGTGGACGTGAATGGTTTGTGAGGTAGAGTAGTCCTGAGTATTCTTGCAGACACTACATGGACATGAAATAAAACCATTTGGCGGCTTGTTTTTCTCAGCCACTTGGAGAAAATAATGCATGCCATTAATAAAGTCGGGATAACGTCGGTCACTGTACATCCATTGCCGACTCATCTGACTCATCTGCATTATATAAATAAAATATAAAAAACCATTAACACTATTTCTTCAATATATAACAGTGATAAAGTGAATTAATATATAAGTTCATCACATTCAAACCAAAGTAGAGCAAATAACCAAATGTAATACATATAGTCTCACAAACATACATTGGTTCAAACTAACATACAACTATCTAAAGAATTTAAGCCCAACAACAAATGCGATAAAAATCACAACTATGGTAACTATCGAACCAACACCATAATGATACCAAGCCTCTTTATGAATGGCATAATTTCTAATTTTTCTAATCTTCAAGCGCATTGCATCCATCTTGATCTTGTGCTCATCGACGATGTCGGCAATATGGAGCTCCAATTTCATCTTCTCTTCTAGGGTTTGGAGACGGAGATTTTCACTTCTTTCCAGTTTTGCTTTCAAATCATTAATTTCATTTTCAAAAAACTCGATGATAGGGTCGGTTGGAATTTCCGGTTCAACAACGACATCCGGATCGTTATAGACCGGACGAGGACCGACGGGGACGGATATCAAAACCATGACACACTATACATATAAAAAAAGTAAGATAATATACATGCATCTAAAGTATATCAATAAGTTAAAAAGGGATAAAAACAAGACTCACCGAGGAGGTGCCGGCGACGGGATGGCGCGGGCGATCGACGATGGTAAAGATGGTCACCGGACAACTGTAAACCCAATACATTATACTTTAATTTGAGCTAAAATTGCATGTAAAAAAAATGAAATCTCTTACTTAGGCATTTCATCAAACACCTTGCTAGCACTAGAAAAATAAAATTTGCTAAGTAGCACCAAAATGAGCTAAAAAAGGAACACCGGAGTGCTAACCGTCGGGTAGATGAGGTGCCGCCAAACTTGACAAATGGTGGAGAAAATAGGGGCCGAACTCGTGGTTGGGAGGAGCAAGGGTTAAGAAAATGGAGATGAACCCGGAGCTAAAAAATGGCCACGGCCTGGCCACGGCCGGGTCGGGGGGTGGAAGATGATATAGAATATATTTAGTCCCGGTCCGTAACAAGGACCGGTACTAAAGTCCCTCCATTAGTCCCGGTCTGTAAATAGAACCGGGACAGTGCATTGTCCGGGCTGGTCCCACCTCTGTCGCCTCCTCCCGCATCCCTTTGTCACCGGTTCGTAACACGAACCGGGACGGTAGGTCCCCTACGAACCGGGACTGGTCCTGGCGGGCGCCCTGGGACCAATGACCGGGACTAGTGCCACGATTGGTACCGGTCCGTAAGGGAACCGGGACGGAAGGGCCAAACCGAAGCCCCTGTTTCCACTAGTGTTGCCTCTCATGTCCCGTCTCCCTCCCACTTGTAACCTGGTCGTCGTATGTTGTCCATAGGAACAGGTGATTGTGCGCTTCTTGTGTCCCACTTTTCGCTAGCAAACACACAATTATTTGAGACGTGCCGACCGAACGTCAGTGGCATATAATTGGGACGAGCACTACCGCTCGCACACGTTGACAAAGGATAATGCTCAAACTGGATGTATACTGCATGTAGCTTTCTAGCGAAAGTTGGGCACAACAATATTTGGAGGTAAATATAAAAATACGTGTTCACAAGTGCCTGTTTCTTTCTGTGTATAGATATAAGGTTTAAACAACCAGCTCTTTACGAAAAAAATATCAATTGCTAAAAATATGTTAAAAAGATGCACAACTTTGGAGCAACATGAAGTTATCCCCGTTGATGGAAGAGAAAAATCATTCATACCAAAAATTGCAAAAAAGAAAAATACTTTGCCATATATATAGACCTTCTTACATAGCTTTAGGGTGTAGATCAAATGACGATACAGCCCTTCATTGTTTACATAGGCTTCTTTATTTTCTTCCAAATACAATTAATATTGAATTGCATGCACCCAACCGATTCACCCAACGTCAAGGCTCCTCTAGGACGTAGACATGTGATCGATATAGGACACATATATTATGACGAATATTGGGTTGGACGGTTCATAAACTTTGAACATTTTGGTTTGTTGCCACATTGAATTTTACGACCAAATCGGTTCACCCGGAAAGTTCGAGCAGATAAGAAAGGTGCAAAATATATTTCGAAAATTAATGATAGAGTTATTTAGCCTTATAGGTTCAATTCTAGGTGATCAAGTTGGAAAGGCCAACATAATGTATTTCATCTCTAGGCTCTAATTTTTTTCTTGGGGGGGGGGGGGGGGGGGGGGGGGGTGTTGTAGTCATACCGGATAATCCCTATTCCTTTCAGATCAATTGTTCAATATTGAAAATTGATCTGCAAATAAAAATTTAGAAAATTTATACAACCTCTTTGGACTACAGGGATTAGAAAATCTGAAATAATTCAACTCGTTACATGTGATGCCTTTGGATGGTGCATAAGAAACTAAAGAACTTTAAATGATGGGAGAGACGGAGAGAGATGATGATGCCAATCACATTGTTTCTTTGGTCCTTTCCTCTCGTACCTCGTCCTCCCAATCTTGGTCTCTATCTTGTCATTTTATTTTCTTGCCGCTCACACCAAGATTTTGTGAGTTTTATTTCCCCCGACAACTTTGTATATTCAACAAAAATAACAGAAGTGATCCATTTTATAAGGAACAAGATCGAAAAATACCCAAACTAGGTTCGTTATGGGGACACATGTGTTGCAGTCCGCTCTAGCAGCTCAGACCGAGTTGCTACAAGGTTGTATGACACATGCACGAAGCTTTATGGAGCGGGCGGAGGCCGCTTTGAGCAGGCTCTCTCTTGTGCCAGCTATGTTTAAGACCATTCCTACATCGTGTCTTGATGGTGAAGTAGATGTCCGCAAAGGACAAGTGAGTTGAATTTTATGGTTGTTTCTCAACTCATGGTAGGACAATTTCTCATCAGTGTCTCCTTCGCCCCTCGTTCCATCTACCTCCAAGCGCGAGGCCAACGTCGTGGTCGTGGCTCCGGTGCTATAGATCATGTCTGAGCTTCGGGAGCCATGTAGGAGCCCTGCTTTGCCTCTGTTAGTGGAACATATCAAGGTGGACTCACCGGTGACCTCGTGTATGGGATCAGATTGGCCTTTGTGAGGGGAACAGCTAGAGGTGAACTCGCATGTGCTATTGGATGTGGCTTTTGCGCTCATTCCACCCCCACTGGCACATAATTCTGACGATCTCTTCGCAAAAAGCTTTGGGACTTGATCAGCAAAGCTGGAGGCTGTGCTAACCGTGGGTAAGTGTGATCACTTTCCTTCCATACGGGACGAATCATGGACAAAAGTAAGAAGGTGCGTGATTGCTCCCAGACCGACATCGCGAAGGAGAAATCACTCAGGTGTAAAGGCAAGAAGAGTAGCGCCATACGAAAAGCGCACACGACTACTTGACGGATGATCTTCGGTATCTCGGCTCGTCCTTAGGGTCTGGATCCTTATTGTGCCTTTAGAGTTGCCGTTGTTTTGGTTGAGGCGTTCTCATCGAGGGTTATATATATTGTGTTGTACACGTGTGAGGGGTTGCGATATTTGTGCGTTGGAAGGGATTTTTGTGCGGACGTGGGTTTTCATTCTTTGTGTGTAGTCCGGTTATGTTCTACTTGGATCGTTTTCGTCTGATTTTAGGTAAATGAACTGGATTTTTTCTTAATTATTAGTTAAAAAAAGAGTCAAGTAGTAGTACCACCACGAATCGAGAGTGCTCCTGGATTAGAGTAGCGTGTAGTCACGATAAAGTGAGCGGCTTGCTCCTTTCCCAGAAGCAATGATGGATTTTTAGCCTCTTTCTTTGCACGAGTTGAAGCCTCCACAGAAGCTGCATTTGCATTTCCCACAGTGGCAATCATCAGTAGCCTCGGCCCCACGAATCCCGAGCTACAGAGCACGCGGCTCGGTGCCACGTCGGAGTTGCAGGGCTTAAAATACTCTGAATCTGAAGTGAATCATCTGATGGTGGTGGTAAACTGCACGGCACCAGTGTTCTTCAGTCCCATTTCCGCGCTTTCCTGCACGCGTTCCGTACTGGAGCGTGAGAGCTGCAGTTTGCATTTGCGTCACATGATACACGCATTCGAATTTTGAAATTTAAATTTGTTCGAACGGACTCTCATTTTCAACAGGCGTGGAGGAGCTCCCGCTTATCCAGAACGGACAGATCCGGACTGGTCACACAAGTGTTGGATCCTTTCTTTGGAGATGGAAAAGTTTTCTTTTCACTCCAATTGGTCCCGGCAGACCTCTCTGTTCGTGCAAGCTACTCCGGTCCGTCTCCGTCTCAGCTCTTTGGAAATTACTCTACTAGCAAAAAGGAAAACGCATCAGCACCGATCCAAAAAAAGCACACACAACATGCTGCCTGGTATTATTATAACCCAGCAGGTCTGGTAAACAACACCAGGCAGGCATATTCCAATCCACCCTTTCCATCCTTTCCACACGAGCTTTATCCAGGTCTTTGACAAATGCCGATGCTCGCCGGCTCGCCGGCCGACGCTCGCTCGCTGGATAACGCCGGTTCGTTGGCGCCTAGAAAGGGCCGGAAAGAAAGAGGTGCCGTTGCTTTGCTCAAAAAAGGAGCTTGCTTCGCAGCCTTGCAGTTCAGTGTGCAGTACAGGCCACCCAGGCGCGTTGTTGGCGTCTGCCGCCGCTGTGCAGAGTATACTATACTTTGTAGTACTATACGTTGCCGTGGCAGGATTCCGGGCTTGGAATAATGGAATCGGCATCTTTCTTGTAATAACTAGCTTTGTCTCTTCCATTCTTATAACCCTCCTTTTGTCAAAGGGCGCTAACTGAATTCGGTTAGTACGGTCTTACTGCTACTTCTAGGTTAAGATATTTTTTTTCTAATGGAGAGGCAGTGTTGCGAACTTCTCTTTCGTTTCAGTCTCCCTGGTTCAGTTTTTAATCCTCCACTCCAAGTGGTTTGGGTTGCGAAATTGTCACTGCAAACTTTTTTTTTTTTGAGTCTGCCTTGATTCATGCAACCAAATTTGAATACGTGTTCTACTGACTGTGAGCTCGTCAGGGCCCATGATGTGGCCAGGTTCAAGCCCAAGCATAATATAGGCTGGGAGCCCAAAACGGACCAGTCTTGGTTGTGTTCCGGTAAAGCTATTTTCTAGCGGAATCCTATATATCGCCCGTTAGCGACGCTGAAGGCTACCGTCGTCGTCTGAAGATGGACCGGCCCGTTTGGCGGGATTTTTTCTTCTTTTCGTTTTTTTTTCTTCTCTGTTTTCTTTCTTCCTTTTTTGTTTTCTTTTCTGTTTCTTTTTGTTTTTCTGTGTTTCACTTTATTTATGACTTGAAAAATGTTCAGTTTCAAAAAATTGTTCAAATTAAAAAATTGTTCAGTTTTGAAAAATGTTCAAATGTGAAATTCGTTTAGTTTTTGAAAATCGTTCAATTTTGAAAAATGTTTAGTTTTGAAAAATGTTCAGATTTAAAAAATGTTCAAGCTTTGAAAATTGTTTAGATTTGAATTTCAAAATCTAAATCTGTTCAAATTTGGAATTGTTCATAGGTTTTATAAAATGAAATTGTTCAAATTTGAAAATCATTCACATTTTAAAAGCATTCATATTTTAAAATTATTTAGTTTAAAAAATGTTCAGATCAAAAAATTAAAATAAACCAGCAAACGAAAAATATAACATAGTTACCTGTTAAATGGGCCGCATTTTTGCAGCCATTTAGTGGCGGTGTAGGCGAGTGGAGCTTCCGCGTCGCTTTATAGCGATGTATATGAGCTCCCTATTTTCTACCCCTGGACGGATAAAAATGCCAGAATGAACCTATACGACTTTTGTTATGTTTGTTCCTGTACGACGTCTGTCCGACGAACTGATCGGTCCGTTCCCTTGCATGAACTTGTCAGCCAGCAACGTCCGATCAATGTATCGTACAAAAATCGGACGGAAAACGTCGGATGCGGAGCAATTCCGAAATACTTACTTTCTCATTAGTTCATTTATGAAAACAATATCAAATGGCCATATTATTTGAAGGAAATCTTCACGCGTAAGCTTAAACTCAAGATCTAAGTGTGTGATTTTCTCTCCAAGATTTTTCAAATCTTGCCTTTTCATGTTGCCAAGGTAAATGGGTGCACCGAGAACTATATTTTTTTTTAACATGGATTCCTAAAGGATTGAGCTTGGTAGCAGTTTTCCTAAATGGTCATTTAACAAACTTTTAGCGACTAATGACCATTCAGAAAACTTTCAATCAAATTTGTCCCCCTCTCAAAACGCCATTTACAGTGTCTTATTTGAACGGGTAGACACGTCATTCATGTCAGCATTTTTGGAATTGCGAAATATAAAAAAGGTTAAGTCATTTGAAACAGTCCATTTGCGTTGACGTTCTGGTATTTTCGAAGCCTATGAGATTCGTCAAATACACCACTAGTCCACCACGCAGTACACAGCGGAATCAATTTGCCGTTTCTCAGATAACAAAAACCGAAATAATTTGTCTATGTCTGGTCGTTTTTGGAAACCTTTTTTTTAGGCCTCTCGATCCGTGATACAGTTATAGTATCTAAACTTGTGCACATACAAGTTAAACCTATATAAGGGCATGTACAATGGTAGGGATGGCGGGTCTTCTCTTAGCCCTTCACGTCATATAGAGAAAATAATAAATATCAGTCATATAATATGTTATCTCTTATTGTCTTCTCTAGCAATTAATGTGAATTAATTAATTTTAATATAAAATTGTGTTAATAAGGGAGTGCATATGGTACAATGGAGGAAATAACCTTCCCTTCATTTTTAAGAGATCATCCCGTAGCTAAGGGAAGACAACCCTCCCCTTCTTCATTCTCTCTCCTCCAACTAAGCAAAAATCCGACGTGGCATCTATAAGAGAAGGCTGATGTCACCCTATTGTACATGCCCTAAGCTACACACAACACACATGTTTTTGAGCAAGGACGTTGTGGCGCGGACATACAAGGGAGGCACCGGAATTTATTTGACGCGAGCCACTCGGTCGATCCGGGGATCAAACTCAGGCGTGCTGGACGGCCACTGCCGACACCAGCCACTGCGCTACTCGCGCGGCTCTTGTTGCTGTAAACTGACCCACAATAGCGAAGCCCAGCAAGCGCCCGGGCAACAACATCGATACGTCCGCCAATTTATTGCTGTGTACTCCCTCCGTTCCTAAATATAAGATGTTTTAGCTTTTACAAATGAAAAGTGTAACAGATGTATCTAGACATGTTTTATTGTATGTGTACACTAATTTTAGTCCGAATCTAGACAATATGTGAATACCCTAAAACATCTTATATTATGTAATGGAGGGAGTACATCTCAATCAAGTCACACTACGAACCACATCAAAGCATTACTGTACAACTCAAGTTTCTGATGCAACTCATTCCTAGTTGACAGTATCAACGAGCGGAAAAACTGAAGGCCGCATACACGCACGCCCAATGCTCTCTTTGCTCTAATTTCTGTGAAGAACTAAATTGCCGCTGTCGTGTCTTGGAATCACGGACATCGGGGGTAAAGGATACCCCTTTTTAGGTTTAGTATGGGGCGCAGAGGAGGTCGAAGATCTTCTTCCGCCGGGGGGGCTTCGTCTACGCTCGAGATCTACGTACTAGCAAGCATCACAGAGACACAAGGAGTTTACCCAGGTTCGGGCCGCCCGGAGGCTAAAAACCCTACTCCTGCATGTCTGGATTGAGTGGTGTATCATGGTGTAGCTTTACAATGGTGATCGCGGGTGGGAACCCGGGAGGTGTTGGCTAGAGGTTGAAGACGAGCAGATCCTAACCCGGAGGAGATCACCTCTCGCCTATGCTAATCTCGGACTTGTGCGCTACCTAGCCTAGCCTCCAACTCAACGATGGTTGCCCCCTTCCCTTGGGTGCCTCGGTCCTCCTTTTATAGGCTAAGGGGATACCACAGGTGCACCCTTGGGGCCGGAGGGGTTTTGGCGGGAAAACCTCTCCGGGTTCTCTTTAGGAGGCGACGTGGCCTCCTCTCGTCCAAGTATTCTTCTCAGAGGGGGTAGGTGAGATCGCCCACATTTTCCAGAGAGGGCGGACAGAGGCTGACAGCTTTTCCGCCTCTGTCCCCCTTTGGCGCCTCCGTCTTCTTGGCGCCCAAGTCTTCTAGGATCTTCCAGCCGGAGCTGGCAAGCTTATCCTCTTGGCGCGGTGGAGGTTGGTTCCCGGGGATGAGCCTGGCCTCCTGCCGGGCGTCGGGGTCCCGGGACCTCCGTTCCTGCTTCCGGGTCGAGGGGGCCCGGAGGGTCCCCGAGTCCTTTGCCTTGGTTGTCGATGTAGCGCGCGTCGGCACGCCGCGGGGCAGGTGGGGGGGGGGGGGCACCTGCCGGTCTTGAGTCTTGGCCTTGAGTGTCTCCTCGGTGGGCCCATGTGCGATGGACCCACTTTGACCGCATCAGGGGAACCCCATGTTCCACTGTTGCGACAGTAGCCCCCGGGCATAGTCCCGGCGGCCACGCCCTCCTGCCGCCGGGGCTATGACCAAAAAGAGTCAAAGTGGGTCCCCGGCGTCAGGTCTTGATCGTCTTGTCACATCCGTCAGAGCCGCGCACTACGGAGGCGCGCATCCCACGGGTCTTCTGAACGTTGCGATCCGCGCGGATCGCCAACGCTCAACTTGAATCTTCAGGGAGGAGACGACCGAACGGAAAGCCTCCTCGGTCCCAGCACCGGCCGGGGCGGTGGGACCACGACGCGACGCGTGGGGAGCCTTATAAGCCATGGTTCCAAGGAACTGTAGCTGTTACTCATTCCCAAACACCGAGATCTCGAAGCGCCGCCGGAGAGCACTTCGTCTTCATCCTTCGTAGCACACCATGAATCTTCTTGGCCGCCGCGACACCAAAAGCAGAACGCCTCCGCTCCGATGGCCAGGACTAAGCAGAGCGCCAAGAAGAAAGCTGCAGGTGCCTCGCTTGCTAGGAGGCCGCCGCCTCCGAGGTCCGAGAAGTCGATGAAGAGGTCGGAGCGTGCCGCCGAAATGGCGGACATGCGCCGCCAGACGGCCCTGTTCCCAAGCATCTACGCATCAGATCCTTCGTTGTTGATAAAGGCTCGATTCGGGGCGGTGGCGTCAAAGGCAAGGGGGGATGGGCCGGCCCGCGAGGCGATAGAGGTTCTGCCGCCGTCCAAGGATCGAGAACCTACCCAGGTCCCTGTCTTCGACATCTTCGTCAAGATGGGGGTAGTTCCCCCATTTTCAGACTTCCTCCTCGAGATTCTGCATGCGTACAATCTGAAGCTCCTGCATCTGACTCCGGGGGCCATCTTGGATCTGACCGTCTTTGCTGACGCCTGCGAGGCGTTCGTCGGGGTAATGCCCTCCGTGGCATTGTTCCGACACTTCTTATATCCCCGCGTGGGGAAAGAAGGATGGCTGGCTGGCGGGGTCACGTTCTGCTTCCGCCAGAACGTTAAGCAGTTCTACCCCGAGATGGTGGTGAAGTCCAAGTGGGAGGAATGTTGGAACAGCTGGTTCCTCGTCGCCGTACCGGAGGCCCATGAGTACTTCCAAGAACCGAAGAAGCACCCGGAGAGTCAAGAACTCTAGAGGGGTCTGAGCCGTCAGGACGTGCTTCTCTCGGCGGCGGTGTCCTGCTTCAAGATTTTGCGGGAGCAGGGCATTTCCGGGGCCGCCGTTGTTGCGCACGCCTTGTGCAACCGCTTGGCCCCTTTGCAGAAGAGGCCTCACCCGGCCTGGAACTTTCAGGGTCTCGGGGATCCTTCTCAGCTGCGGAACTCCGACATGAGCGACGAAGCCCTCCTTGGCGTCATAAGGAAGATCTTTCCCCCCAACGCGCCGTATCAGCTGCCAGAGGGGGTCCTGCCCCTGAATGAGGACCCGAAGAAGGCAGAGATCCTTGCGGAGATGCCGAAGTGCAGCGCCCTCGGAATCGTGGGCCGAGACGACAACGGGCCCCAGAATCCCAGGGCCAGAGCTCGCAAGGTTAAGGTCCCCTCTAGCTCTAGCGAGGAAGAGGAGGTCTCCAAGCCCGGGGCAGAGAGTACGGAGGACTCCGAGGTGGAATCCGCCCGCTCCACCGAGGACAGTGATGATGATGATGGCGACGACGACGATGACGGCGAGGCCGTCCATGATGAAGACGAGGATACGGGGGAAAAGAACCCTTCCCCGCACCCAGCTGGGGGACCCGCCATGGTCCTGAGCCCGGAGACGAGCCCCCGAGCACCGCTCGTGGCTGAAGAATAGAGTGGTCCCGCGGGCATGGAGGTTGATGACGACGCCTTCATCATCGTGCCACGGCGCAAGGGGCAGCTCCGGCACCCATCACCGGCCCCGGAGTCTTCCCTCGCCATCGACATGATGCCTGTGAGCCCGCACGGCTCCTCCGCCGGGTCAGTAGGCATGCCCGAGTCGCTGGGCCACAAGCGACCCCGCGGGTAAGATTTCTTCTTGGTCGCCCTTGCTCATGCTGCTACTGAACTCGCGAACCGCACCTCCGGGAAGTTTAACCAAGAGTCGTTGCAGGGGACAAAATTCCCCGGAAGCCAACAAGAGGCGGCGGGAGGTGGCAGAACGCGACACGGCCACTAGCGCCGGTGTCCCCGGAGGGACTCAGACTGCTTCCAGCCCGGAGAAGGTGCTTGGGGGAGACACGCAGGAAAACTCCGGGACGCATCCGACCCCCACGAAGGCTGGAGAGGCAGAGACTCTGGAGGCGGCAGGTAAGCCTCGTCCAATCGGACAAGTCTGACCTTGCCCCGCCCCCAACGACTCATCATTGTTCATTGCTAAAACAGATACTTCGATGGTCGGCGGGTTCCCGATGGGAGACCACGCCGTGACGACTCCGGACCAAGAGACGTCCAAAGTCGCACCCGAGGTGACGGACGCGCGCCCGGAGGGCGAGCGCGCGGCAGTGCCTGGGCAAGGTCCGACCGTTGCAGGAAACGAGAACTGTCCGGGCACCCCGGATCTCCTGGATTGCTCGCTCATGACAGGGGAAGAGCTGAACACATACGCCACCCTGTCGACATGTTCCGGAGCAAGTGCCGAGATAGCCGTGCTGGCGGAGATCAAGGCGAACTTCTCCACGCGAAGCGGAGGGAGAAACACTCCCGGGGATCCGTAGGGAGCAGCCCCCGAGGTGACGATTTCGGGGGCGAACACGAAGGAGGCCGCGATCCGAGGAATTAACCAGCTGGTCCAGGAGATTGAGGCCAGGGAAGACGCGCTGGCGCGTGCCAGCTCCCACGCCGGGGAGGCGATCAACAAGGCAGCGACCGAGTTGTCTCGCCAGTGGAGCTTATTCTTAATCATGTGGAAAAGCATGGAGAAGAAGAACAAAGGCAAGCGGGACGAACTCGCGCAAAGGGAGCAGTGGTTGGCAGCCAGAGAGGCGGAGCTGACGACGGAGGCCAGAGCCCTGGAGCTCCAGAGGGAAAAGCTGAGAACAGAGGTCGAGCAGCGTCTTGCTGAGGCGGAGAAGAAGCATCAAATGACGCTGGACAAGAAAGCCAGGGATGCCAAGAAAGCGCAGCAGAAAGAGGAGGAGGCCCGGAAGGCAGCCGAAGACGCCGAGAAAGGCCTCCTCGCGGAGAGAGACACCTCCCGCAAGCTACGGGACCAGGCCAAGCTGGATGGCCAGAGAACTTCTGAGCTGGAGAAGTCCCTGAAGCTGAAGGAGGAGGAATTGTCATCGATGACGAACAAGCTCCTCGAACAGGAGGAGAAAACCTCCCGTGTGTCCTCGGAGCTGGCGGGAATCCACCGATAGGCCGAAGACGGGTTCAAGAGCATCATTGCCGCCAGCGCAGACGTGGCGACGCGGGTGCTTCAACTGGACGGGCATGCCAAACTCTCCGGGTTGGCCCCGGACTGCCGGAGCCTCCCCGAAGTGGCCGAGTTCCTTCAGAAGACGACGGCCTCCGTGAGGTCTGCCAAGAACCGGGTCGCCACCCAGTTGCGCACCGAACGGAACAGGGTCAGCCTTGAAACGGCAGCGCACGTGATGACATCGTTCCGGGAGGCACACCCGAACGCCACCATGCCCAACTTCGTGGTCGACAAGCCTTCCGAGGCTTCGCTCCAAGCTGTAGAAGACCTCGCGGCCACATTGGCCGCAACGATGTATCCTCTGCCGCCCCACTATGCTTCCTGCATACCATTTGGGCACCCCGTGCCCACAAGAACTGTTATGTTAGTCCTTGTATGTGATCATAACTTGTGCTGCATCGCTCAGAAAACTTTTATGCTATTCTATTTGTGGGTGTTTTGGCTTTATCATGTTTCTTTTTCTCCACGTCTTTGAGAGATCCTCCCGGGATGTAAGCTTACCCGTGAGATCCTGACTGATCAGGCACATCTCCCCAGGCCCTACCGATTCCCGAAAGGTCGCTCACCCACTCGGCTCATACTCCTCCCGGGATGTACCAGGTCCCTGACCGCTCCATACTCCCGGGAGAGTCAGCCCCCTGGCGTGCTCAATCGACGGACAAGACGCGTTCCCAGTTTCGAACATAGTTTTATTACCGCAAAATAGATAGCAAAAACATGACAAGGGTTCAGATCGAGGATAACTTATCTTATCGATCTCACGGAGTCCTTTGTGGCAACCCTTCCGGGTGCCCTTCCAGATGTCGCGGGTACCTCGCGCGGACCGGGCTCTTTGCTTCAACGCACCCCACGGGGTGGAAAGGAAGCAGCCTCCTCGACTCGTGCACACTGATCAGCCATGGTCCACAGGTCTTCCAGGGTGGCCACCGTGCGGGTTCTTAGCCTCTCCCGCATCATCGGGCTGCGGACGTTGGCATGGAAGACGGCGATCACGGAGATCTCTTGCAGGTCAGCCGGGGGAATACGGACGAGGACGCCCCGGAACCTCCAGATGTATCGACGCAACGGCTCCTCAAGCCCTTGCTCTAGGCGATAGAGGCCAAGGACGGTCACACCAGAATACGGATCTGCCTGGGCCTCCATCTCCTCGCGAGAACGACGCCTGGGATTGGAGCTCTGGTTGACAGCCTCGCGGGTGGGATCCATGGGCCTCTTGCCATGGGGATCCCCTTGTCATTCCTCCTCTTGGGGTGCTGGTGCCGGAGCAGCAGCTGCTTGGGTGTTGGTCGGGGCAGAACTCGTAGGAGCGTGGCAGTGGTGAGTATAGTCCAGCAGGTTTTCCAAACTTGCGATCCAGGCCCTCGCTCGGGGGTCGCTCTTGCACTGCTCTGGCGGGTAGGAGAGAAGCACTCGGGCCGTGCCCAGCGCCTCTTCCAGCCCCCAGCTTCTTCGCGACTGCTGCGACGGCTCACCACAGACCTCCTGAGTGCCAGACATGGCCTCTGCTGGCCGAAGACGCGCCTATTCACCCAATCTCGACGGAACAGAAGAGGAGCTCGTGGCAGATCTTGCTTCAACCGGAGAGCTCGATGTCGAACGTGACGAAGCGATGATCCAAGATCTTGCCAGAAGATCCGGAGAACTCGAAGCAGACCTCCTTGAAGATCTCAAAGTCGACGAAGAGTTCGAGGAAGATCTCGACGAAGAACACGAAGCCGATGAAGAACTTGAGGAAGATCTCGATGAAGAACACGAAGCCGATGAAGAACTCGAGGAAGATCTCGACGAAGAACGCGAAGTCGATGAAGAACTCGAGGAAGATCTCGACGAAGAACGCGAAGCCGATGAAGAAGAAATCAGCACTTGCGCCCCCTACCTGGCGCGCCAGATGTCGTGTCTTGGATCACGGACACCGGGGGTAAAGGATACCCCTTTTAGGTTCGGTATGGGGCGCAGAGGAGGCCGAAGATCTTCTTCCGCCGGGGGGCTTCGTCTTCGCTCGAGATCTACGTACTAGCAAGCATCACAGAGACACAAGGAGTTTACCCAGGTTCGGGCCGCCCGGAGGCTAACAACCCTACTCCTGCATGTCTGGATTGAGTGGTGTATCATGGTGTAGCTTTACAATGGTGATCGCGGGTGGGAACCCGGGAGGTGTTGGCTAGAGGTTGAAGACGAGCAGATCCTGACCCGAAGGAGATCACCTCTCGCCTATGCTAATCTCGGACTTGTGCGCTACCTAGCCTAGCCTCCAAGTCAACGATGGTTGCCCCCTTCCCTTGGGTGCCTCGGTCCTCCTTTTATAGGCTAAGGGGATACCACAGGTGCACCCTTGGGGCCGGAGGGGTTTTGGCGGGAAAACCCCTCCGGGTTCTCTTTAGGAGGCGACGTGGCCTCCTCTCGTCCAAGTATTCTTCTCAGAGGGGGTAGGTGAGATCGCCCACCTTTTCCAGAGAGGGCGGATAGAGGCTGACTGTTTTTCCGCCTCTGTCCCCCTTTGGCGCCTCCGTCTTCTTGGCGCCCAAGTCTTCTAGGAGCCTCCAGCCGGAGCTGGCAAGCTTATCCTCTTGGCGCGGTGGAGGTTGGTTCCCGGGGATGAGCCTGGCCTCCTGCCGGGCGTCGGGGTCCCGGGACCTCCGTGCCTGCTTCCGGGTCGAGGGGGCCCCGGAGGGTCCCCGAGTCCGTTGCCTTGGTTGTCGATGTAGCGTGCGTCGGGACGCCGCGGGGCAGGTGGGTGGGGCACCTGCTGGTCTTGAGTCTTGGCCTTGAGTGTCTCCTTGGTGGGCCCATGTGCGATGGACCCACTTTGACTGCATCAGGGGAACCCCATGTTCCACTGTTGTGACAGCCGTGGTGTTTTTCCTTTAGGCGTCGACCTGTTATAAGGTTATAGGTTATTATAGGTTATAGCCGCATTAGGTATAGTCATGGGGATAAATGACATGGGCGGCCTACCATACAATTGGCATCACTCTCGGTAGACCGGGCATTAATCTCGGATAAATGACATGGGCGGCCTACCATACAATTTTGCACATAATCAAATTTTAGCTGTTATATATATGAACATTTCGTATTAATTAAATTTCAAATTTCGACTATTGTGGCTGATAAAATCCTCCATATTTCCAAAAATGGCATCAAATATCCTTCTTTTAAACTATATTTTTTTTAAGCTTCCCGCTGCAACGCGTGGGATATCTTTCCAGTTATTCTAAATAGTGGTGTATGCCCTCCTTCCCAAAATAGGGTGGCTATAATTTTTGATGATAGTCAAACGTTTCAAAGAAAAAGATGTTGATATTTATAGTCATAAATAAATATTGTTAGAACCATTGTGAAGTATACATTCATATCATGTGCATTTTGTACTGCAGTTATCAATATAATTGGTAAAGCTTTATTCTTAATAAAAACTATAGGCCGGAAATGTGTTTCGGGTCGTAGGTCCAGCTGATCGCACTATCTGTACCGGCCATCTTCACCCTTTTCTGGGAGTAGCAGCTGTATACTGAATAGTATAAGTGTTGTATATTAAATCCCTCCGACATTAGACCCCACTGTCACAGGGCATTTCATGTACCAGCGCGCCGTCAATTTGTCACTGCCCAGCACGGCGTGCTTATTTCTTGTACCGTGACCGAGCCGTTCCTGGACCAACGGCATCTGCGCTATTTACTCCAGCTGCTCCCACCCGTCCTTATCGTTTTGCCGTTTGCTAGAGCCGATCCCCAAATCTTCTCCTCTCAAACCCTAGGTATAGACATGGCATCGTCTTCTTCCTCCGGCCAGGTCGACGCCAACACCTTTCTCCACCCTCTGATCCCCTACCCCGAATGCGGCGGGAAGGTCATCACGTGGGTGACCAAGCGTGGGGATAACGCGGGGAATCGATTCTACAAGTGCCACCTTCACGACGTAAGTCCACAAGCCCATAATCACCTCCTCATCATGTATCAGCGCTCATGAAAGTTTTATTATTTTTTGTAGTCGGGGAACTGCCAGTTCTTCGAGTGGCAGGTCGTCTATGCCGAACAATTCAACCCTCACGGCGTCGGACCGGCGAACTCGGCCACATCGCAGCCGCCCGTCACTGCGACTGCCGCTGCCCCGTCGTTGCGCCTGCCGCTGCTCTCGTCGCTGCCAGCGCCGCTGCTCCCGTCGCTGCCCCTGCCGTTGATCTGCATACGACCACTTCGACGCCGGCAAGCCAACTATTGGATCCCACGGCGGATCATCTGTTTCAGACACCCTCGTCGGCCTCAGCATCGTGATTGCAACAGTTAATTTAGTTGTGTCGCTCATACTGCTGTCTGTTGTCCTCGCTATCCTCGTCAAAGTGTACGCGGATTAGATTATAGGTGTGTCAGTCTGTAAGCAATGCTTTGTATCTGTAGTAGGTCTTATGTGTCTGTCTGTAAGAACTGCTTTGCACAAACTGAACCATCGGTCCACCTTTTTCAGAAATCACTCGTACCACTGGACCACAAAATTCGGTCGTGAACTTGGACGCATTCGTCGGCCGCTGCCGCAGTTATGGTCTACGTACACGAGGAACCTGTACCACGGCATGACGGCGTGCGATCTTTTCTATAATTCCACCAACAGTGTGACGCCTGACAGGAACGAATCCCCATAGCATAGTGGACGGCGTCGATAGTACGACTAGCTGGATGTACAACCCGAAACGCCGCCTCCACTATAGGCATCCTATTTTGGGCATCCTATTTTGGGAAGCAGCGAGTATTATAAGAGACGACCATCCTAATGCATTGTTTATCAGGGGTTGTATTTAAGTACACTTACATTTATGATTTTGGCCTAATGCTTGCTTGCGATTGGGCTATCATTATTCTTTTTCCTATGATCTCGTGTAAAAATCCTATGTTAGCTAAGATACAACCCAATATCTTTCTTCACTGAATACAAATTCGTACCAACAATTTGTCTATGATACCGTGCTAACATTTAATCATTAGGTAAGGACTTAGACCTTACTTCAATGCATTGGTTCTTAATACTTAATCGTAGGTTCTAGTTTAGTCTTAAAGGCAACCACCCCAATGCATTTTAGACTACTGAATTTTTACCAATGACAGCGTGTAAGGATTGTATGTTAACTAAGATACAATATGGAAGGAAGAAAGTTCATTTTTAATTATATTTAAGAACTACTTAATTTTTTAGTCTGCTTGCAAGGTCTTAATAATAAGTATAAGTCATAGTTCTATTTTTTATCCGCTCTATCTCTTTCTTGTTCTTGATACTAGAATAAATAATATCTGACGAATTTGGAATCATCTTGAGAGAGATAATATGCTCTTTATATGTATTATCAATAGGCTCAATTCTAATAAGTCACGTGCTCATATTCCGGAGATACCAAAACTAAAATTTTACTCCGTCGAACTACCATAATCTTGATAAATGTAGAGCTTAAACGAGAACGGTTTTTTATGGAAAAACAGTGACTTCAAATTTTAGTTGGTAGAAACCTGATTGGTTAATATTCCATCGAGTAAATAAAAATAATTATAATTTAAAAAAATGATATTCCATAATAGGAATATAACGAATGAAGCCATTGCAACCCCGATAATAAGATTAGTTCCCCAACCCAGAGCTACTTCCCATGTTCTGAATTCAAGGGTTTTAATAAACTACAAGCATCAATTTGTTTTGGCCTAGTTTCAATAAACTACCCGTGCCTTATATTTTTTTTTTCTGTCTCATGGTTGAGTTTTACTCCACTCCAAGTGGAATGGGTTGCAAATATGTCACTTTTTTTTAGCCTGACACTCTAAAGTTTACCGGCCTCTAAACTTTGATTGATACTACCAAATTTGACAACGTGTTCTATTGAGTGTGAGCTCGTCAGGGCCCATGTGGACATGCTCCAGCCCAAGCATAATATAGGCTGGGAGCCCAAAACTAAATGGCTGTGGTCTGAAGAAGGGGAAGCTACAACGGGGGTTCCTTTGCAAAGGGAACCTCATGCTCACTCTCGTCACGACAGGTGTCGCCTTCTCATCGATCGGTCCCCTATAGTTGCATGCATGTTCACGTCGAGATATTCAAAACTAGATTCCATATTGATAGGTTTCGATAAATATTTTTTTGTACATCCGGTTCTGTATAGTTTGTACATCCGGTAGCAGTGTGGTTGTACATTTGAAGTTTTGTACATCTCCAGTTTGTATATTTTCAATTCTGTACATCTCCAGTTTTATATATCGGGTAGCAGTGTGGTTGTACATTTCCAGTTTTATACATCTCCAATTTTATATATCTGGTAGCAGTGTATTTGTATATTTCCAGTTTTATACATTTAATTTTGTACATCTACTTATGTGTAATTTGTACATTTGTTTCCGTGCAAAGTTTGTATTCCTACTTCGTGATAGTCTGTACACGCTTCGTTTCGCCGCGGCTTTGTACATAATCGGACGGGACACGCGAGGCCTTCGTACGTCGGCCGCCCAGAAACGTGCGTAGGGCCAGCGCCTGATGTACAACGTGCACACAGCACGTACGCACGCGGACCAGTTGGATGCCATATCCAAGTTTGATTTTGCTGCATCGTACGTGGTGGTCACGTGTCGCGTAGAGCCGCGGCAGTTTACCTTTGAGAAGGGAAACCTTTTTCTAATCACACCCGAGGCCGTTTGACTGGAGGAACTTTTTTTTCCAACTCGGTTGATCCTGATAGATCTCAAACCCTTCACAATACGAAGCCCCTCTTGTAAATATATAGTTGCATGAAAAAAAGGCTAGCATTCCCATCTCAACAAAAGATAAGACTGGCTTAAGCTAAAAAAAAAAGATAAGACTGTTTTGACGATGGTTTTAGATTCATAAGCCCACCACCACGGCTCCAAGATCTTATACAGGAAGTTACATAGGTTCAGATTAGTACTCTTTGGGAATGATCCTGCTGTCAAATTGTTAGCATTTTTTGTTTGCAAATCAATTTGCATATTACCTTGTATACACGATGACGCCTCTGAATTTATGTACAACATGGTACACGCTTGCTTCTTCACTGAAAGGAAACACAAGTTCCAAATTAGTGGTCTTCAGTAATTAACATAGTTTCATATCAATACTTCTGTCAAATTCTCGACCTTTCTGTTTGCAAGTCTATTCTGAACATTGCCATGCACACACATATACGTGCCTTTTTTTGGGGGTAGTTGCCTTTGCTACCTCCTCTGTGCAGAAAATTCCGTCTATGTCTAGCCAAGGTCGCACTTTGTGTATGGTGCCTCTGCTTTGATTAGTAGCTCCACATCAAGGTAGACGGCAGCATTGTGCCGCTCAACGTCACGCTGCTGACCATCGACATGGCACGGTCGCGCCCTACACCGTACCGACACAACAAGAAAAATTGCTTCTTTACGAGCAGTCGCGCAGCAAACGCATGGGAGGATCCCACCCACGTTGACTCCTTCCTCCTCTTTTTTTTTTTTTTTCTTCCCTGTAACTCCACCTCCTACCCCTTCTCTTTCTCCCCCAATAGAACGAGACAGCACCAACGACGCCACCGCGATCGACAGGAAGCCGCGGCAGAGATGATGCTGTCGAGGATGGACCGGCGAGGTAGAGTGTTACCCGCAATAGCAAAACAACGATGAAATTAAACAAAATCAAACCAACGGGGACACGGGATTTTAACGTGGAAAACCCTTCCAACAAGGAAAAGAAAAAACCACGGACGCCAGCTAGCAACACCTCACTATTTCGGGTGAGATTACAAACACGACGGGATTTACAATATGTGGCTTATCCCGTGCGGTGGCTTACAAGAGGTACTTATAGGCGGTCCTGACCTAACTAGGTAGGCAAGGGTGAATCCAACTCCAACTCGATAACAACTACAGGTCATATGAGGTTCTGAAATTGCATATCTTCTTATTACTATTTTCACTAATTAGTATTACATCTCTTTTTGCATCAAGCATCCAATCGTAATACAGAGATGTACAGAGAGAAGTTTAGAAAAATGGGATTTGGAGCAAAAGAAATCAAGGTTTACGAGGAGGCAGACTTGTGTCCCACTTTAGCAGTTACACGACGGCCGCCACCACATCATAGCCAGTAACCGCAGTGAAGGAGGTGTCACCGGCAGCTCTAGGTCCTGGCTTCCAAGGAGATTGGCTCGGGTCTTATCGTTGGGGAGGCCGGCATCCTGGGCGATAGGAGATTGGCTAGTGAATCAGATCCATGATAGTCGAGATTAAAAAAGGAAGAACTAACTTTAATGATAAGAATCATATAGATGAAAGCATAAGCCCTACAAAAGATTACACCACAACGAAATCAAAGGATGAGTGCGGACAGTACAGGTTTGGGATGTCACATCCAAT
The DNA here is from genome assembly GCA_012064385.1 of Puccinellia tenuiflora. Lineage (NCBI taxonomy): Eukaryota > Viridiplantae > Streptophyta > Magnoliopsida > Poales > Poaceae > Puccinellia > Puccinellia tenuiflora. Next base: position 263,209 of record QRDG01001609.1, read on the forward strand.
ACCTCAGCCCAGCCAGATCCTAAATGTTGTCAAGTACTAATGTGCTTCTTGAAGAAGAAAACACTAACATGGTATAAGAAAAATTGATAGCATACCACGTAAACAAGCAACCGATTGACAGATAAATTATGTAGAGCTATGCTTCTTTTCATATATCTCCACGTTGCAAGCAAAGAGAAGGAAAAAGATGAATCTTAGCAGAGAAAATGAGACATCTAATTATATGACAGATAAAAAATAGTACGATGCACTGAATCGATACATCGAGTGGTTTGTATTACCTCATTTCACTCCCGAAGATGGCTGCAATACACAAACAAAAATCAGAAAAAGAAAAGGGATCAGTATTCAAAGGAGATGAGCACTGTCCATAGAAGAAGGATCAGTATTATGTACTATGCACAAATATGTAACCACGTAAGTATTCAGTGATTTAGATATACAACAGCTTCAACATAAAAGAATATTACTGTACATGCATACTCTTCTCCAAGATTTTCTGTAGGCACTAAAATGAAAATTACAGCAAGAGTGTTGGGAAGTATATCAAGCTAACTAAGTAATGAATTAAAGGATCCCAGACTATTATTTTTGCCCCATTATTCAACATTGGCGCTCGCTTGCAGCTTGGTTTTTGTTTTGGCACATAAAGGAACTGATCAACATATAGCCAATTATAGATTCGAATCCAATCCTCTACTGCAAGAGAGTTGTTCTTATTAGTGAACTAACACCAAGTAGAAAAATTAAATACCGTCATTGTTGGCGAATCCACCCCTTGATCTGCATATATGCACGAACCACCACATGGCAACACTTCCAGACCGGACATGGTCAATACCAATCATATTGCACATCAGCCCATCAGAAATCGAAGTGAACTACACATACAAATAAAAAGAGAGGAAGGAGTTACATGCCTCAGTGTGCAACAGTACTGTTGTTCAATATGCTCTCTCTCTGGAAAAAGACTTGTTTAAAAAATGAAAAATAATGTTGTTGGGATGCTTTGCTTTCTAATTTGCAAAAGAAAGAATAAAAATTGACGCGAGAGCGGTACAAAAAAATTATGCATTAGCAAGCACGATTATTGCTCAGATCTTGAGCTGGGAATAAAGAGCAGTATTAAAAAATGATAAGCAATCAAAGTTCATCCAAAAAAAAGGCCATGCATGTGTAGTCTGTCCGTGTGTGCCTCTGTTACCTAGAATACTACTACTTCCAGAATATGTGCTGATACATAGACACCAGTGCTTGATGGTCGGAGCAGGAGAGCGAAAAACCCTTACCAAATCGAAGTCGACGAATAGTCCAAGCTACGCTTTAAGGTTTCAGTGAAGGACACCGGCATTACATTGGCTCCATAGTGAGATAGCCACAATGGAGCATATCACATGAACTTGATATCTAAGAACACAGAAGGTATATTATATTCGGAGATAAGATGCACTTTGCATTGCAATACCAAAAAGTTTCATGTCCTGAATAGCACATCATCTACAGTTAAAATAGATCCAATTGGACTGTGTATCCCTATCAACTACACATGACCTTACAGATTCACAAATGTAAAACTTACACCATCACAAACAGACATTGGGCATCTTGAACATTAAGCACTTAGTTTTCTGGAAGGATTAGCACACTGGAAGAATCTCTTGGTCAAACAAATGAAAGCTCCCAGTTAATCATCTCTAGATTAACCGGTCAACTGGATGACCTCGACCCACAGTCCAGTAGAAGCTGTATATGCTTAATTACTTAACACAACGCAAGTGATCTCTTTCAAACAATTATCCGACCAAATGTATCACGGCCTTCTAACTAAAGACTTTTCGTTAAAATGCAGGTCATCCAACTTATATTTCCGATGTAAGTTTGTTGTATAACATATATGGCATACATAGTTAGCACTGAGATTACCTTTGCGACGAAAGACCAATCCCTTTAAAAGTTTAAAGACATCAACAATTTCACTCCTTGGTACGAAAGGAGTTTCGCCAGAATCATCATAACAGTTCATGCCAACCAAACTCTCATCATCAGAATTAATAAGGGGCCCTCCAATCCCAACCTGGTACGAAAATACAAGACCAAGACAGGTTACATGGAAAAGTTGTAATGCCTTAGATATAGCAGTTCAGTATGTGGTATAAGATAATATCAACGCGAAAAGTGAGAGATTCTCATACAACTATCCTGCTACTACTATGTAAAAATGCAAGAAAATTTCATCAGCTATACCCTCATGATTTTACAAGTAGATAGCCTAAAGATCTCCGCAAACAAGTTCGGTAGGACACATACAAGGCTTGTGGGTCACTTCACCCGACCCTTGTGACCAATAATAATCCCTCTTCAACTTCCCCCTATAGCCACTACATTTTTAGATGGCTTCTATACTTTATAGAAAATATTCGGGGTAGCATAATCCTCAGTTTGTCTCCGAAGACATCGACATTAGCTAGGTTGAATACTTAACCTCGTAGAATTACCCACATTATAAAAAATGTACTGTAGACATCAAATCCATACATGGTCTGGCACAAAAAATGCAAACAAAAAAAACATGGGGGACAAAGACTATGTCGCATACGCAAGAATTAATTGTTGCAATTCTTGCGTGTGGGAGGAAGGACGAGAGGGCGTTGGACGAAATCGAACGGAACATATGAGAGGGCAGATTGAGAAACGCTACTTATTTTTTAAGTAGTAGAGATAGAGATGATTCTATAACTGTTACCACTTCTCTATTATACATGGTTTCATGAATAGTAGTAATAGGAAGTGAAGACTCAAACGTGGGATAGTAGTATAAACAGATGGGAAATGTGCACTCATCGTTGAGTGGGTAGCTAGAGTACTCTTAGGCCATCCGTAGTGCTACACTCTGGCGAGTATATTAGCAATCCACGTCGGATGTTTGTATATGTGGAGGCGGAAATGCAATTCGGTGCCCGGGCTCATCTGAGCCCGGCTGCCTTCCCGATTTTTTTAAAATTTTAAAACTCTGCGAAAAATTCTGAAAAAAATTATGCGGAAACATATTCATGTATGCAACACTCGTGTAAATTTTCGACAGAAAACATCAAATTTTGCGCCCTGTGCAAAAAAGACAAAAATCTGACAGACAAAATAGGTGAACAGTCCACTATTCCAAAAGGCAGATTTGTCTTTTTTACACAGAGCGCAAAATTTGATATTTTCTGTCGAAATTTTACACGAGTGTTGAATACTCCAATATGTTCATTGTCGGGGATATGAACCCCGGATATCCTAAAGAGGTCCATTTCTTCAGAACTCCATGGGCCGGCTGCGGCGTGCCGCCTGGAACCAGCCGGATGAAGCAAGCCGCCGCGTCTATCCGGAGGCGGACGGCCGGCTAGGCTCAAGCCGGCCGTGCCAACCGACAGCTCCGTACAAGTGGGCCAGGGTCGTGTAACCGCTGTCGGGCATCTCCTGTACCAAATCATGACAACGGGCTCCAGCCGGCTCACAGAGTAGTGATGTCATAGGGGCAAACATGTAACTTCCTTGTAACCCAGAAACCCTAGCTGCTGCCTATATAAAGCATGCAGGGACCTCCTGCGCGAGGGACATGCGTACAGGGGAGAGAAAAGCTACTTAGCACCAGCTCCTACCTCAAGCCGGCTGGGACCTTCAGCCGGCCACCACTCGAAAACAGCTCAAGGAGCTCCATTGTAGCCCGATTTTATGATCAATCAATAAGAACAAGAAGAGCAGGACATAGGGGTGTTACCTCCACCAGGAGGGCCCTGAACCTGGGTAACTAGCGTGTGTTTGCATGTTTGTTGCCCAATCCCGCGCGAGCATCCGATCGTCGCCTGCCCCGCAATCTTTTCCATCTCTGATGGATATGCCGTGCAACCCACCACGACATTTGGCGCCCACCGTGGGGCTCGCGGCGACCGGAGTCACGTTCTGCGCGGGATCCCGGACTGTAGATGGTCGGCGGATCGTCTCCGGCCTCGTGCTCTCCATCGGCTCCGTCGGCTGCGTCCTCGACAACACCAACAGCTTCGCCGACGTGGACGTCGCCAGCGGAGGAGCGGTCGTCACCCTGGGCGATTTCCACGTCTACGTCGCCGTCGCCGCTCAGGAGTACCCGGAGGTGGTGTACTCGAGCTTGGCTCCTTCGATCTTCGACGCCAGCACCTGCAACGACGACTCCGCCTTTGGCTACCTCAACTCCGGCGACGCGGACCGCGACGTCACCAAGCTCAGCGTCTACGCCGAGGTGCACATGGTCGAGCACGCGGCGGCAGGAGGCCCCGTCACCACTACTGTTCATGAAGCTGGCGAACCTTCGTGCTACCAGCGCAACCTGGAGGCCGACTTCGAGCTGCTGAGCACCCCCATCGCGCCGAGTGCTGATCCAGTCAAGGCGACGGCTGAACTCGAGAGGATGCGGCAGCAGATCTACGACAAGGCGCTAAACCTCGCGTCGACACAACGCCGGCTCAGCGCCACAATTCGCGAGTACAATTCTGCACACGGCTTCGAGCAGGCGGACCGCAATGCGGAGAAGCTGAATGAAGTTAGGCGCAAAGGAGGAGATCTTGGTGGTGCCATGAACCGTGCCGGCCAGGTGCATGAACTCACCGACCTTAGCTTCCCCGAGTACAGCTGTCCTATGCAAAACATGAGGGCGGCGGAAGCAGCAGCCGCCGAGCTACCCTATCTCCAAGGCGAAGAACTACATCAACAAATGCGCCGGGTGCGACAACTCATCAACACGGCCAACCGGCAGCAGCGAGAAACGGAGGCAACGGCGAGCAAGGGGCATCATGAGCCGCCTCCAGGCTACGATGCAGCCGGCAAGTCCAAGCAAGGAGCAGAGGCGTCATCCACGAGCCGCGGAAGGGCGAAGGACAAGCAACCACGAGTTCATCGCGAGGGGAGCGCGAGCTCGCATCCTCGTGATCACGGCCGTGATCCGGCTGGACGACGCGAAGACGGCAACCGGAGCGAGCCTCGAGCCGGACGGAACGTCAAGGAGCGAGTCGGCCACAAGGTCACCATCGACGAACGCCTGGGGCCGCTGGGACCCGAAACCAGCAACGACGCACGCCACCGCATCGACGTGCTCAAGCTGTCAAGCATCATCGAGGAAGAGGACATCGCTGCTCATCGCTGTTTTGGACCCCGCATCCTGAGCGAGCGATTCCCGAAGGGATTCACTCTCCCCAGGGACACACCCAAGTACAACGGCACCGCGAAGCCGGAAGACTGGCTCGCCGACTATGTCACGGCGGTCAACATCGCAGGCGGCAACAAGTGGATAGCCGTGCGCTACGTGCCACTCATGCTCCAGGGATCAGCACGGACTTGGCTCAACAGCCTTCCGAAGGAGAGCGTCAACAGCTGGCTGGACTTCGAGGAAGTGTTCAACCGCAATTTCACCGGCACCTACTTGCGCCCTGGCAATGCACAGCTGCTCGCGCTGTGCAAGCAGAAGGACGGCGAGTCAGACCGAGCCTACCTCACCCGATGGACGAGCCTTCGCAACTCCTGCGAGGGAGTTCTCGAGCTCCAAGCCGTCCAGTACTTCATTCAAGGCTGCCGAGACCAGACGCTGCTCAAGCACCGGCTCCTGAGGAAGAGCCCGAAGACCATGGCAGAACTCATGGCAATCACCGACGAGTACGCCACCGCCGACGCGGGCATGACCAACCCGATCCGACTCGACGAAGCCGGAAGAATCATCACGACGGAGCCGGTTGCACGCCGCAGCCGGACGGAGAACCAAGAAGGAGGAAAATCGACCCGGCGTGATTCCGACGCGGCCGGCAAGCGCAAATCCGCAGACGACCGCGTCGAGTCCAAGGTCGTCGCTACGACCGAGGGAAGGCTGACAGGAGGCTTCGATAACCGCCGAATGAGGACAAGCGGCGATATGCGCCGGACAAGGGCAAGGAACAACTACGACTACATGCTCGACCAACCGTGCCGGAACCATGGCGACCGGCCAGCAAACCACACCGTCAGGCAATGTACCCTTGGACGCCCAAGGCCGCCACCGTATGAGCGGCGAAACCCGCCTCCGCCTTGGGATGAAGCCGGACGGGACGATCGAGGACGCGACGACAGACGACGCGAAGACAGGAATCGTGATGATCGCCAGCGCGAAGAAGAGAGGGAACGCCTTCCGGCTCCGCCTCCAAGAGGTCCAGACGGCTACCAGAATCCGGATGCCGCCTACATCGTATTCGTCAGCGAGCGTGACGACAAACGAAGCCGGCGCGAACGATTCAAGGAGGTGAACGCGGTGGTTCCACCTGTCCCCCAGTACCTCAACTGGTCGCAGGAGCCGATCACGTGGGACCGCAGCGACCACCCGGAACTGATGCCCAACCCAGGCGGCTATGCTCTAGTCCTGGAGCCTATGATCATCTCCACAAAGCGCGCTTGCACCTTCTCACGCGTCCTCATTGACGGAGGCAGCAGCATCAACATCCTCTACCGTGACACGCTGGAGAAGCTGGGCGTCTCCGAGTCCAGCTTGACGCCGAGCCGGACGGTCTTCCACGGCATCGTGCCGGGGCGAGCCGGTTCGTCCATGGGCCTCATTCGGCTGGACGTCCTGTTCGGCACCAAGAGCAACCACCGCCGCGAGACCATCTCCTTCGAGGTGGTCAACCACTCCAGCGCCTACCACGCCATCCTCGGGCGGCCGGCGCTCGCCAAGTTCATGGCGGTACCCCACTACGCTTACCTCAAGATGAAGCTACCGGGCCCACGCGGGATCATCACCGTTGCCGGAGACTATAAACGCTCCATCGCATGCACCTCCGATAGCGCGAAGGTGGCCGAGACCATGGTCTGCAACGAGGAGATGAAGCAATTCAAGCGCAAGGCTAGCGAGGAAAAGCTGGAGATCCCGGAATCGGCCAAGCCGGCTGGCGAGTCAAACTTCCAGGCGGCCCGGGACACAAAGAAGATCTACTTCGACGACAACGACAAGTCCAAGTTCGTCTCCGTCGGGGCGAGCCTGGACCCCAAATAGGAAAGCGCGCTCGTCGAGTTCCTCCGTGAGAACCGGGACATCTTCGCGTGGTCCCCCAAGGACATGCCTGGTGTACCGAGGGAACTCGCCGAGCACTCTCTGCACGTCCGGCCAGACGCCAAGCCGGTAAAACAATCCCTGCGACGCTTCGCGGAAGGAAGGAGACAGCTGATAGGAGAAGAAATAGCCCGGCTACTCGCAGCCGGATTCATCAAAGAAGTGCAACACACGGAGTGGCTAGCCAATCCGGTAATGGTGGAAAAGAAGAACAAGAAATGGCGGATGTGTATCGACTACACCCAACTCAACAAGGCTTGCCCTAAAGACCCCTTCGCATTGCCGCGCACCGACCAAGTGATCGACTCCACGGCCGGCTGCGACCTCCTCTCCCTCCTCGACGCCTACTCCGGCTACCACCAAATTCCGCTGAATCCGGACGACTAGCTCAAGACCGCCTTCATCACCCCATACGGCCCGTACTGCTACACCACTATGCCGTTCGGCCTGAAGAATGCGGGAGCAACATACCAGCGCTGCATGCAGAAATGCTTGCACGACCAAATCGGCCGCAACGCGCACGCCTACGTCGACGACGTCGTCATCAAGACCAAGGAGAAGCATACCCTCCTCCTCGATCTCAAGGAAACCTTCGACAACCTCCGCCGCTTCCAAATGAAGCTCAATCCGGAGAAATGCGTGTTCGGCGTTCCAGCCGGACAGCTACTCGGCTACCTTGTATCGGCACGAGGGATCGAGGCCAACCCGGAGAAAATCGCCGCCATCGACAACATGCGACAACCGAGAAGCGTCAAGGACATCCAGAAGTTTGCCGGTTGCTTAGCTTCCCTTAGCCGCTTCATCAGCCGGCTCGGGGAGAAGGCTCTCCCGCTCTACCACTTACTGAAGAAAACGGACAAGTTCGTCTGGAGCGACGCGGCCGACGCCGCCTTCAAGGAACTCAAGCGGGCGATGGCCACCACCCCAATCCTAGCACCTCCGACTCCAAAGGAGCCCATGCTCATGTACATCGCCGCCTCCAACCGAGTCGTCAGCGTTGTTCTGGTGGTGGAACGAGACGAACCCGGCAAGCAGCGGCCGGTTCAGCGACCAGTCTACTACCTCAGCGAGGTGCTCTCGCAGTCAAAGCAAAACTACCCGCATTACCAGAAGCTCGTATACGGCGTGTACATGGCAACGAAGAAGCTGAAGCATTACTTTCAAGAGCACCCGATCAAAGTGATAAGCGACGCACCGCTTGCCGAGATCATAGGCAACAAAGACGCAACCGGCAGAGTTGCGAAATGGGCGATCAACCTGACGGCGCACGGAGTCGAATACGACAAGAGAACAGCGATCAAGTCGCAGGAGCTGGCAGACTTTCTTGCCGATTGGACGGAGACGGACCACATACCGCCGCCACCCGACTCCGGCGAACATTGGCTCATGCACTTCGACGGTTCCAAAAGATACTGGGGACTCGGCGCCGGAGTCGTCCTCACCTCACCCAAGGGGGGCCGACTCGAGTACGTGCTACAGATCCACTTCATGGCGTCCAACAACGTAGCCGAGTATGAAGCTCTCGCACACGGCCTCAAGCTCGTCAAGGCTATGAACATCTAGCGAATCCTCTGCTACGGCGACTCCGACTTGGTGGTCCAGCAGACCACTGGTCATTGGGACGCCAAGGACCCCAACATGGCCGCCTACCGCTTCTTTGTCCAGCAGCTCGCGGGATGCTTCGAAGGATGCGAGTTCCACCACATCCACCGCTCCAACAACGAGGCAGCCGACACCCTGGCGAACATTGGCTCTCTTCGCGAGGAAATCCCACCCGGCGTCGCCCTTGAGAAGCTCTACAAACCATCCATCACGCCGTGTCCCGGCTCCGATTCCATCCGGATGCCGCCGGGCACGGAGTCGGCTGGGCCGGCTCCAGGCGAGACGGAATCCGTCGAGGTCCTCGTCATCGAAGCGGCGCCACCATGGACCCAACCCTTCCTCGCCTACCTCGCCAACAACGAGCTCCCGGCGGACGAACTCACCGCCAGACAAATCAAACGCCGGGCAAGTGCTTACACCATCATCAACAACGAGCTATACAAGCGCAGTGTATCCGGAATGTTCCAACGCTGCGTGAGCCAAGAAGAAGGAATCAGAATCCTCAAGGAGATCCATCAAGGCGAATGCGGTCATCATGCGTCCTCCAGGGCAATTGTGGCTAAGGCGTTCAGGCATGGGTTCTATTGGCCGACTGCGCTGGCAGACGCGAACCAGCTGGTCCGACTCTGCAACGGCTGCCAACGATTCGCAACGCAGAAGCACACGCCGGCTTCGGCACTCAAGACAATTCCTATCACCTGGCCGTTTGCCGTCTGGGGGCTCGACATGGTTGGGCCACTGAGGAGATCTAGTGGAGGCATGACACACCTGTTGGTAGCGATCGACAAGTTCACGAAATGGATTGAAGCCAAACCGATCAAGAAACTGGACGGACCAACAGTAGTCAAGTTCTTCAAAAGCATCATCTACCGCTTCGGCTACCCCAACAGCATCATCACGGACAACGGGACAAACTTCATCAAGGGAGAATTTGCCAAGTTCTGCGGCAAGACCGGCATCCGGCTCGACGTGGCCTCCGTCGCGCACCCGCAGTCGAACCGCTCGAGCGCGCAGCCGGCGCATGGGAAGAGGAACTACCTTCCGTCCTCTGGAGTCTAAGGACAACCCCGAACCGCTCAACCGGCTTCACCCCCTTCTTCCTCGTCCACGGGGCTGAAGCCGTTATGCCAACAGACATCGAGCACGACGCACCCCGGATCGTGCTATACACGGAGGCACAAGCTAAGCAAGCCTACGAAGATGGAATGGACCTGCTCGAGGAAGCACGCCAGCTTGCCGAATCAAGGTCGGCGATGTACCAGCAACAACTACGCAACTACCACAGTCGACGCATCAAGCACGTCCACTTTCGTGAAGGCGATCTCGTGCTACGGCTCATCCAGGACACTAAAAACATGCACAAGTTGTCATCGCCGTGGGAAGGACCATTCATCGTCAGCAAAGCGCTCATCAACGATGCTTACTACCTCATCGACGCCCACGAGCACAAGAAGGACACGATGGACAAGGAAGGCGATGAAACGGAAAGGCCATGGAACGCGTCACTCTTGCGTCGATTCTACACTTGAGAAAGTACAATGTATGTATCACCCATGCTATCAATAAAAGAAATGAGAATGATCAACACATGAGCAATTTTTCGCAATCCTTTCTGCATTTTCTTTCCGGTTCTTCCGGCAGCCGGCAAGTTTGCCTTTAGCGGCCGTGTAGCGTGACTAACCCCTAAACGGTTAACTCTTCGAATCCGGTTAAGGCCGGCAAGAGAACAAGCTGGAGGGGGCCAACAACGTGAAAAACGCATAAAGGAAAGCACTGCCGGTTGAAAGAACGAATTTCTATAAACTTGGCTAAGCCGGCAGTCGGCAACCGCTTCCCCTATTACGGACGATTAACTACACAACGCTAAACGGCTAACTCTTCGGATCCGGTTAAGGCCGGCAAGAGAATAAGCTGGAGGCCGACTGTATGCGAAAGACGTAAGAAAAAGAAGTTGTTGCCGACTGAGAAAACTCTGGCCTAACGAACCGGACCCTAGCGTTATAGTAGTGTGTATGATCCCGCTAGACGGTGAAGTACACACGAACGGCGGCGGGAAAGGCTACAGGCGAGTGTGAAATTGAGATAAGCACAGTAAAAGTACTCTCCGTGATCATAATAGCAAACTAATCGCTTCGTCATTTCATTTCACGCGTGGAAACGCCGCCAACCGGCTTCGAGAGCTCAAACCGGACACAGGCACGACGAGCAAGAAATGAAAACTGCGCACAAGTAAACAAGCACAGGAACAAAAGCAAGTAGCATTAAAACATCAAGTGCAAGGCCTTACAGATAGAGGCTGAACAACAGAACAAAAGAGGGAAGTCCACAGGCGGACCTTCCCTGCACAACTACAAGGCCGAGCCGGCAGAGAGCTATCTAAGCGGCATCCGTCGTTTTCCCGGACCCACCTATCTTCTTGCCAACCCAGTGCTTGATGCAGAGGGTGCCGTCGAACACCTTCACGAAGAAGACGCCCTTGTCACGCCGGAGACGGAAGCAGAGAATGAAGCCGGCTTCGAGCTCGTAGAAGTCAGCGAACTCGTCCCAACCCCTGACGAACTCCACCCTGTTGACAACAGCATTACCCTCCACCTGGGAGGTGAACCGGACGGTTGCATTCCAGGGACCCTGGGAAGCACCCTCACGGAAGAGCTTGAACTTGAAGTGGCCAACGCCCGGCAGTGCGTCGGCGAAAGCATCGGGAAGCCTCTGCACCGGCCCAGTAACTGGCGAATGCAGGATCATGAGGAATTCCCCGATAGGGAACACACCCCAGGCCGGGCGCCGCGGATTCTCCAAGGAATCGGAGGAGGCGGAAGACAGCTCCGCGCTGTCCTCCTCGTCACCAGCGGCAACAGAAGAATACTTAGGAATCGGGTCAAAACCCGGAGGGGGAAGAATAGGGGTGGCTTCCTCCTCGCTCGACGAGTCGTGAAGAACAAGGAGGTTCTTGCCACGACCAACGCCGACGCCGCTGACGCCACCGACAGCACCAGCCTTCTTTGAGCCAGCGCGGCTGCCGCCCCTGCCGCGGCCAGCGCTGCTACCGGCGGCAGCGGAGGGGACCGCCTTTCCCCGCCCTCGACCGCCTCTCTTAGGGGGACGACCGCGCGGACGTTTCGCCGGAGGCGCAGCGACGGTCTCCTCAGCTGCAACATCCAAAGGCTCAGACTTCACCATGGCAAACCTGCGAGGGAACAATAGGAGGAAGACGAAGAGAGAGCAAGAAGGCGTAAGCAAGAAGGAAGAAAACGGTCGAGATTTATAGCAGAAGCGGAAGACAGCGTGGGAGACCCAACCGTCACCCACGATCTACACGTGGCAACGAAACCCAGACGACAAGACCCTTCAGTAACTGCAACCGGGTCCACGCACAGAAGCGAAGGAGGCAAGGCCAAGCCGTCAGCAGGCATAAAAATACCCGAGGGCTGCGCACCCGCCAAGGCGGCTGCCCAGACCCGGACGAACATATAAATCACCCCAAGTCACGGACTCGGGGGCTGCCAAGCCGTCAGCCGGCATAAAAATACCCGGGGGCTGCGCACCCGCCAAGGCGGCTGCCCAGACCCGGACGAACATATAAATCACCCCAAGTCACGGACTCGGGGGCTGCCAAGCCGTCAGCCGGCAAGAGATTCCCGGGGGCTGCGCACCCGCCAAGTCGGCTGCCCAGACCCGGATGAACATATAAATCACCCCAAGTCACGGACTCAGGGGCTGCCAAGCCGTCAGCCGGCAAGAAATTCCCGGGGGCTGCGCATCCGCCAAGTCGGCTGCCCAGACCCGGACGAATATATTAAACACCCCAAGTCACGGACTCGGGGGCTGCCAAGCCGTCAGCCGGCAAGAAATTCCCGGGGGCTGCGCATCCGCCAAGTCGGCTGCCCAGACCCGGACGAATATATAAAACACCCCAAGTCACGGACTCGGGGGCTGCCAAGCCGTCAGCCGGCAAGAAATTCCCGGGGGCTGCGCACCCGCCAAGTCGGCTGCCCAGACCCGGACGAATGTATATCACCCCAAGTCACGGACTCGGGGGCTGCGCGATGTAACGACGATCGAAGAAAAGCGAAGGACAAACAAAAAGACGTGAAAATTTCGACCCGGCTAGATGCTCAAGCCGGCCCAAAATTCGGGGGCTAGGCATGGTGATTATTATCACCAAAACGAGCACGTATCCCGGCGCAAAGACCCAACAATCACAGAGAAAGCGACACTCATAATAACAGTCTACGGCAGGAAGCAGAATATCGAATTTTTACAAGACAATCTTCAAAGGTGCCCAAAATAGCAAGGCGAGTAACGTGACAGGACAGTTAATGGCACAGAACGACAACTACACCCGGCATCCCGGGGAAACAAGTAAATCAGGCGGTAGCAGCATCGGTAGCAGCAGCGGTTTCGCCGGCTCCAGTATCTTCAGCTGGCTGCGGCGCCGAGGACGGTTCAGCAGGCACAAGATCAGTCAAGTCCACAGCCTCGGCGACTCGCCCTGAGGCTATGGCGATTTCCGGACGCAGGCTTGCGAGGGATGTCCCAGTGCGGAAGCCATTCAACAGTTTGTTCATCTGCACGCCAGGATACCACGACTTCACCAACGCCAGTGCCATGTCGGTGCCTCCGCGCGCCGCCATCTCCACCTGCTCGTTGATGCCAATTGGTGCCCCTTCAAGCCGAGTAGATAAATCATGGAGAGCAGCGGGCAAAGAAGCATCCGGCCACAGGTTCTCAAGCACGCCGCTGGCCGCTTCTTTCAGCCGATCGAACTCCTGGCTGAATCGAAGAAGACGGGAGATGGCTGTCGGAGCAGACCCAACAGCAGCATCGGAAGACTCCGGTCGAGAATGAGCCCAGGCAGCATATCTTTGAATTTGCGCGTCTACCTCAGGATAAAGGCCTGCATTTCAAGCCAGTGAGGTCGAGCAGAAGACCCCAAGCAAGAAACCAAGGAGAAAGGAGACCTCACTTACCGAGGATCAGCTCGTTTACGCGTTCAACCTCCTTGACCAGGCCGCCCACCAGCTGTTCCTGCTCAAGCTCGCGCGCCTTGGCCGCCTGGACGACCTTGTCGCTGTTCTCGACGGAAGCCTTCAGCAGACCCCTCAACTCGGTCGCATTCGCGCGAAGGGACTCAATCTCGCTCTGCTTCAGGCGCACGGCTTCCCGCAGTTTTGCCGCCTCCTCGTCCAGCCGGACGACCTCGAGGCGGCGCTCCTCCGACACCTTTTCCGCCGCCTGGAGATCAGCCTTGGACGAGGTCAGGGCGGCGTCCTTTTCCTTCAGCTGCTTCTCCAAGCCGGCGTGGGAGGTGGTGTCACCTGTGGAGATCCAACCATCGTCAAGCCAAGACTTACAAGAGAAAAACGTAGAACGGCAAGACAAAGTGCAAAAGGAAAAAGAGGTCAAACCTTTAGCCGCCTCAAGCTCCCGCCTGAGCAATGCCTCCACCTTGGCCGCCTCGACAAAGCCTTGCTCTAACGAGGAGCGAAGCAACGTGATGTTGGACAGATTCTCCTGGGCCACCCGCTCCACCAGCTCGGCAAGGGGGAACTTGCCCGACGCGTCGGGCCGAGCCGGCACCGGTCCGGAGTACGGCGGAGAAGACACCAAAGTTGACTGGCAAGGGCCGGGGAGCGAAGCCGTCGCTCCTGCAATGGCCTTATCCTTGGCCATCTCGGCTACAGTTAAGGAAGGAGTAGGGAAGGCGAGATACCCGGCCCCGGCACCGGGCCGAGGAACTATTTGGAAGGCGTCCACCGACGCCTCGGCACCACCAGCCGAAGGTGGAGGGTTGGAGTCGACCACGGTGAAAGGACATTGTCCGTTAATCTTGTTTTGACGTTTGATTACAACACTTGGAAGTATTTAACATAATCTCTAGTATCAACAGGAAATATGCAAAAAGGAAGAAATGGAGTATTGTCGGAAAAGGAACAGGGAAGGAAGTCAGCAGGCTGGCCGGCCCCCAGACCGGCCTAGGCCGGACTCCAGGCCGGGCGCCTCTAGAGGGTGGCCGGCCTCCTGGCCGGTGGCCTCGGGTGGGTGGCCGGCCCCCAGGCCGGCCCAGGCCGGGCTGCAGGCCGGCGGTCACGCTTGTTCCTATCTGCCGACAGATGGCCGGCCCCCTGGCCGGCCCTGGCCGGGCTCCAGGCCGGTGGCCTCAGGTGGGTGGCCGGCCCCCAGGCCGGCCCAGGCCGGGCTGCAGGCCGGCGGCCCTATTGATCCTTATCTGGCGAATGATGGCCGGCCCCCTGGCCGGCCTAGGCCGGGGTCCAGGCCGGAGGCCTCTGGATGGATGCCGGCCACCAGGCCGGCCCAGGCCGGGCTCCAGGCCGGCGTCCCAGTCTGTTCCTGCGTACTGCTCTTCAAAACGGCTAGTTTTAGTGGAGGGGTACTTATACCCCTCCATCTACCTCGAGACAACCACCACGACCAAAAGAAGAACACCACCATTGTTTGAAAGCTTCAAATCGATAGATCTCCCTCTCTAGCCATTCAATCACTTAGTCCTTTGGAGNGGCACAAAGGCCCAGCAGTCACAGAGAAAACGACACTTATTATAACATATCCACGGCATGAATCATAATAGCGAATCTTTACAAAGACCAGTCTCAAATATGCCCAAAATACAAGGCTAGTACGTGACAGGACATTAATGGCACGTAAACGACAACTACACACACCGTCATTCCCGAGGAAATAAGTAAATCAGAGCGGTAGCGGCATCGGTGGCAGCAGCTGCGTCATCCGGCTCCAGTATCTTCAACCGGCTGCGGCGCCGAAGACGGCTCGGCGGGCACCAGCTTCGTCAGGTCAACCGCCTCGGCAATCCGCTCGGATGGCCTCGGCAATCTCCGGACGCAGGCTCGCGAGGGATGTTCCAGCGCGGAAGCCCTCCAACAGCCTACCTCATCAGCACGCCTGGATACCATGACTTCACCACGGCCAACGCCATGTCGGTGGCCTCCGTGCGCCGCCATCTCACTTGCTCGTTGATGCGGCGGGCGCCCCTTTCGAGCCGGCGCGACAAGTCGGGGAGAGCAGTCGCAAGGATTACTCCGGCCACAAGTTCTCAAGCACGCCGTCGGCCGCTTCCTTGAGCCGCTTGAATTCCTGGCCGAATCGCAGAAGACGGGATGCGGTAGTCGGAGCAGACCCAGCAGCGGCACCAGAGGACTCCGGTCGGGAGTGAGCCGAAGCAGCATCATTTTGGAGTTGCGCATCCACCTCGGGATAGAGGCCTGCATGTCAAACCAGTGAGGCCGAGCAGAAGACCCCAGGTAAGAAACCAAGGAGAAAGGAGACCTCACTTACCGAGGATCAGTTCGTTTACGCGTTCAACCTCCTTGACCAGGCCGCCCACCAGCTGTTCCTGCTCAAGCTCGCGCGCCTTGGCCGCCTGGACGATCTTATCGTTGTTCTCAACGGAATCCTTCAGCAGATTCCTCAACTCGGTCGCATTTTCGCGGAGGGACTCAATCTCGCTCTGCTTCCGGCGCTCAGCTTCCCGCAGTTTCGTCGCTTCCTCGTCCAGCCGGACGACCTCGAGGCGGCGCTCTTCCGACACCTTTTCCGCCGCCTGGAGATCTGTCTTGGCCAAGGTCAGGGCGGCGTCCTTCTCCTTCAGCTGTGTCTCCAAGCCGGCGCGGGAGGTGGTGTCACCTGTGGAGATCAGATCATCGTCAGGCCAAGACACGCAAGAGAAAAACGTAGAACGGCAAGACAAAGCGCAAAAGGAAAAACGAAGTCAAACCTCTAGCCGCCTCAAGCTCCCGCCTGAGCAATGCCTCCACCTTGGCCGCCTCGACAAAGCCTTGCTCTAACGAGGAGCGAAGCAACGTAATGTTGGACAGATTCTCCTGGGCCACCCGCTCCACCAGCTCGGCAAGGGGGAACTTCCCCGACGCGTCGGGCCAAGCCGGCACCGGTCCGGAGTACGGTGGAGAAGACACCAAAGTTGACTGGCGAGGACCGGAGAGCGAAGCCGTCGCTCCCGCGATGGCCTTATCCTTAGTCGTCTCGGCTATAGTTAAAGAGGGAGTGGGGAAGGCGAGATACCCGGCCCCGGCGCCGGGCCGAAGGACTATCTGGAAGGCGTCTGCCGACGCCTCACCAGCACCAGCGGAAATGGGAGGGTTGGAGTCGACCGCGGGATGAACGGCGCTGGCCGACACCGGGTTGACCACTTCCACATCCATCGTCACCGTCGCCGTCTCCGAAGGCGGATCAGCCGCCTGCGCCACAGGGGCCTCGGTGACAGGCACCGAGGCCGATTCCGCTACCGCGACAGGTGCCGTCTCCACTATTGGGAGCGGCGCCCTACGAAGCAAGGAAAGCGTCACCACCAAGTGCAAGTCGCGAAGACCCCTACCACAAGACAAGGACTTACCCGGCGCAGGAGCCCAGCGCCCTGACCGTCCTCCTCTTCAAGCGCTTTGGCGGGGGAGAGGGCACGTTGTCGGTCGGGCGCTTCACGCCTCCGGAGGGCGCCTCGCCGCCCTTCGCCGAGACAGCAGAATCTCCAACCGGCCGCTCCGCGCCGGCCAGCACCACTTCAGCCCCAGCGCCGACCTCCGCGGTCTTGCGGGCATCCGCGCTTGCTCCCGCCCTCTCCTCAGCCGCCTTAGCAGCCGCTGGTTGCTTTGCGGCCGCCTGGGCGTCCATCGACGCCCGGATCGAATCCGCCTGCGCCAGCTCCGCGTAAATAGCTTTCTCCATATCCTCGATACCCGAGTCATAACCAAGAACAACAGGAGGAGAAAAATTAACCACCTGGGCGCGGGTCTCGTCGGCGGCGGATTCTGCCCTCTCCACGTCCGCCGCCTTCGTCCTCTCCTCGTCCTCCTTCGAGGCCAGCAGCTGCTCCACGGTCATACCAATGTCAGATGTCTCCAAAGCCAAAACAGCCTGCGTCGTTTGAGCATAAAACTCCCTCTCCAAATCACCCGGGTTCAAATCATAAATAAAATCACCACCGGGAGCAACGACCAATCACCTCCTCGTTGGCCCCACCAGTCAGGGCATCCTCCTCCGCCATCTTGGCGTTGACCTCGGCCCGGATCTCGGCCATGATCTCATCCGCCCTGGCCTCAGCCACAACCGTCTCCGCCGTCGGTCTCCCGGCTGGCGTCAAGCCGGCCGTGGTAGGCCGGGGTGACATCGAAGCCAACTTTTTGGCGGGCAGCACGCCCCGCTTCTCGAACGCGCCCTTCCGCTTGGGCGGCGCGGCATTCGTATCGACATCGGCGGCCGACTTCGACCGCCTCTCCCTCACGATCCGCCGGGGAAGGACCACCTTCTTCCGTGCCGCCGCCTCCAACTCCTTGGTCCGGCGGGAGGACGTTGCCGGTTTGGAGGCTGGCACGGAAGAAGAACCTTCAGAGTCCGGCTCAGAATTGCTGGAAAGATTCACTACCATGCGCATTACATCATCAGTTTGCCCGGCGACTCCGGGTTTGGGAGACTTACCGCGAGGCGGCAAGACTGGAGGCCGGACGACGTGCTCGAGGTCCTCGTCCCGGTCGGCTGCCGGGCCGGAGTCGGAACTGGCGGAGGGGACAGGACTCGTTGCGGTGTGGGCGGCGTCGTCATCGCCCCCGTCCTCCTCATCAACATCGGCGCCCCCACCAGACGACTCGGTGGTGTCGCCGCGCCCATCCGGGCCGGCACAGGCGCCACCGCCCGATTCATCTTCGACGGCGGCGTCAGCGTCTCCCTCCACCTCCACGTCGGCGGACTCCGCCTTCTCCAGCAACCTCGTCAGCGCCCTAGTATAGGGACCGCTGACGTCGGGCTCGAAGACGACTTCGAAGTCCTCGGCCCTCTGAAGCTCGCAAAGCTGTGTGACAGGCCAGCTGAGTCAGGCGGCAGCCGGACGAAAAAATCGAAGACAGACCAGATCGCGAGGACTAACCTCGGGGGCACGTTCCTCGCGGGTGAACGGCTCGCGCCCGAAGTCCCATTCCACCTCGACCCGGTCGGTGATGAGGTGGGCAGCCCGCTCGCGAAGGCCCCTCTGGCCTGGCAACTCCAAGCAGGCCCGGCTAGGATCCCGGATGCCGGAATAGAAGCACATCTTGTGCGGGCGTGCTTGCAGCGGATATGTCAGCCTCGACAGCCACGTCAAGGTCAGGTCCCTGGACGTTAGGCCGTCCGCCACCAACGACTGCAGCCGGTCAAACAAGACCTTCTCGAGGGCCGCGTCCACAGGCGGCTTCCGGAGCCAGGACCTGGCAGCCGGCAGCGAGTTGGAGAAGGCCGGAAGGCCGATCCGGTCCACATCCGTCAGATTCCGGACGTAGAAGTATGAACCTTGCCACTTCTTGATGGAGTCAGGCAGATTGATCTTGGGCAGCGGCGTGTTCTTCGCGTTGATGGAGATGCCACCGCAGTCGCGCTGCTGCCCAGCGGTCGTCTGAGACCGCAGGAAGAAGAACATGCCGAAAATCTCCATAGTGGGCCAGAAGCCCAAATGCACCTCGCATAGCACGACGAAGCAAGACAGTTGAGTGATGCAGTTCGCCCCCAGATGATGGGGCTGCAACCCGTAGAAGCGCAGGAACTCCGCGAAGAAGGAGCTCACCGGGAGCCCCATTCCCCGCTCCAAATGTGCGGAAAACACGACGACCTCGTCCTTCTTGGGCGTCGGGGAAACTTCCTCTTCAGGGGGGGGCGCGGGCCTCCACCTCGTTCGTCGTCCCCAAGAGCATCCTCCGACGGAGCCCCCATATGTAATCATCGTCCACGGTGGAGCCCATCCACGCGCCTGAGCTCGCCATGGAGAATCGGTTCCCCGTGGTGAACGAGGCAAATGCCGGAAGAGCACGAAAGAGAGAGAAGGTGGGCGAGAGCTAGAGTGCGCAAGAACCGAGGAGGAAGACAAAGCGAGAATGGGGAACGGTAATCCCGGCCGTTCCCTCTCTTTCCGCTTTAAAGCCGAAGCCGAGCGGAACCGCCCCGCTTGTCACGCCGCGTGGCGGGCAACCGTGCCGCATTTTCCACAGACGATCCCGCAAGCAGGCAGTTGCCACAGAAAATCCGGCCCGATGAAGCCGAGGCGACGTGCGTCAGGCCTCAGGAAGAACACCAACGGCTCCCCGAAGCGGCGAAGCGTGGCTGACGTAAGCCACGACCTAAGCCACCAAGCCGGTCACTCCGAGCCGCAGAGGCCTATTGATCCGGCTCCACGTAGCCGGATGAATCAACAACTACTTCGACAGTGTACAACCGGGGACAGGAGTGCCCGTGAGGCCCTCCCCACGAACGAGCTTCAGCTCCATCCGGCTTCGGTTCCAACCGGCGCCAACTCCAACCTCGACATCTCAACCGCAACGTTCAAGACCGGGGAGAAGATCGAGAAGCCTTCCCAGCAAGCTTGCAAGACTCCACGATCTCAGGGGCTAGTGTCGGGGATATGAACCCCGGATATCCCAAAGAGGTCCATCTCTTCAGAACTCCATGGGCCGGCTACGCAAGTGCCGGCTGCGGCGTGCCGCCTGGAACCATCCGGATGAAGCGAGCCGCCTCGTCTACCCGGAGGCGGACGGCCGGCTAGGCTGAACCCGGCCGTACCAACCGACAGCTCCGTACAAGTGGGCCAGGATCGTATAACCGCTGTCGGGCATCTCCTGTACCAAATCATGACAACGGGCTCCAGCCGGCTCACAAAGTAGTGATGTCATAGGGGCAAACATGTAACTTCCTTGTAACCCCAAAACCCTAGCTGCTGCCTATATAAAGCATGTAGGGGCCTCCTGCGCGAGGCAGGCAGAATCACGTGAGGAGACAGATAGCATCATCTTCAACCTCCAGCCGGCTAGGATCTCCAGCCGGCTGCCACCCGAAACAGCTCTAGGAGCACCTCTGTAGTCCGATTCAGTGATCAAGCAATAAGAACAAGAAGAGCAGGAAGTAGGGGTGTTACCCCCTCCACAAGAGGGGCCCCGAACCTGGGTAACTAGCGTGTGTTTGCGTGCTTGTTGCCCAATCCCGCGCGAGCATCCGATCGTCGCCTGCCCCACAATCTTTTCCGTCTCTAATGGATATGCCGTGCTACCAACCACGACACCTACGGTGTATTTTTTCTATGTATAAAAGAGGTAGCAAAACCCTAAGAAAGGGTATACAAGAGTTTATTGTGTCTGAAATTGAAATACAGGAGACATGTCGTACTTTCTCATCTAGTGGGTGACGTGTCGGAGGTGGGGCTGGATGAGGCTGGGCTGAGCTCATTGTTTGAGCTCAAATCATCAAGCCGGAAATCTAGGTCCTCCTCTGATAAAAAATCTCGGAAATGGTCAAGATTATCCAAAAACCCCAAAGTTTCCCGATGAATGGAATTTTTGCAAATAGCAGAGGTCTTGGTGACTTGGCTAAGCACTTGCATTTCACTCATTTGGTTTGGGATCATAATTTGGACTTTCTGGCTATTTCGGAGTCGGGTAGGCGGGATTTCTCGCAAAATCTGTTAAACCGACTTTCGGGCGGTTTGGATTTTGCTTGGTTCTCCCGCCCACCTAGAGGTCGGTCTGGAGGTATTTTACTCGGAATAAAGACGGAGTCCATGGAAGTATTGGCTGTTTCGGACGGTGAGTTTCATATCAAACTCCATGTCCGTAATAAGTCTGATAACTTTATATGGTCTCTCACTGCCGTGTATGGACCTGCTCAGGACGAACCAAAGGCTGATTTTCTTAGAGAGATGGTTCACTTAGCAAAAGATAACCCCCATCCTTTGATTATTGGTGGGGATTTCAACTTGCTACGGTTTCCGTTTGAGAAAAGCATAGGTCGTTTCGACAATCATTGGCCATTCCTATTCAATGCAGTCATTGACAGCTTGGATTTGCGAGAGGTTACCATGATTGGGAGACAATTTACATGGGCTAATAGTCTGCCGAAACCTACTTACGAAAAACTAGACCGCGTGCTAATGGATACTGACTGGGAACATAAATTTCCACTGGTATCGGTACGTGCTCTAGAACGTATTGAGGGTCTGTCAGATCACGCTCCCATTCTGCTTTCTACGGGCGTACCTACACCACGTTCTACTAGCCGGTTCAAATTTGAGCCTGGTTGGCTGCACCGTGAGGGTTTCCGGAGATGGTTAGGAACATTTGGGATAGACCTGTAGCCGGGAACACCCCAATTCAACGGTGGAATAATAAGATACGTGCGTTGCGTACCTTCCTCGCTGGATGGGCTCGGCATACTACAGGCTTACTTAAAAAAGAAAAACAATGACTCTCATCAATTATTGATGATCTCGAGGCACTAGCAGAAGTTCGTACGTTATCTGTGCAAGAAATTGAGCTTAAAAGCCAATCGAATGCGCAAATAGCAAGGATGCTACGCGAAGAGGAGTTGAAATGGTATCAGCAGTCGAAAGCTCAATTCATCCTAGAAGGTGATTCTAATACGAGATATTTTCACTGTGT
Organism: Puccinellia tenuiflora; assembly: GCA_012064385.1. Classification (NCBI taxonomy): domain Eukaryota; kingdom Viridiplantae; phylum Streptophyta; class Magnoliopsida; order Poales; family Poaceae; genus Puccinellia; species Puccinellia tenuiflora. The sequence continues at coordinate 285,334 of QRDG01001609.1, forward strand.
TGCTAATGGTAGACACAGGAAAAAACGTATTCACTCACTAGTACAGGATGAAGGTACGATTGTGGGCCATGAGCAACTTAAGTCATACATTACTAATTATTATAAAGGTCTGTTTGGGGCTCCTGAGGAAGGTAACTTCTCGTTGGATGAGTCCCGTATAGCAGACATCCCCCAGGTTTCCGAGGAGGAAAATAACCTACTTACTGCTCCCTATTCGGAGGAAGAAGTAAGGAAGGCCGTTTTCCAAATGGAACATAACAAAGCTCCTGGGCCGGATGGCTTTCCTGCGGAGTTCTATCAAAACTTCTGGGATGTCATCAAGGCAGATCTCTTACAGTTGTTCGTTTGCCTTCACGAGGGACAATTGGAGTTGTTCCGTTTGAACTTTGGTGAAATTATTTTATTGCCTAAAATTAATGAAGCGGATAGGATACAACAATACAGGCCTATTTGTCTTCTTAATGTTAGCTTTAATTTTTTACTAAAGTGGCTACGTTGAGGCTGAATGCTGTTGCGGATCATGTGGATAAGTCCTACTCAGACTGCCTTCATGCAAGGGCGTAACATCCTTGATGGAGTGGTTACCCTGCATGAGACAGTACACGAGCTGCACAGGAAAAAGTTGAATGGGGTTATTCTTAAACTCGATTTTGAGAAAGCCTATGATAAAGTTAAGTGGTCTTTCCTTCACCAAACCCTCAGAATGAAAGGATTTTCGGAGGAGTGGTGTGGTCTGATCAATAGTTTTATTTCGGGTGGAAGTGTGGCCATTAAAGTCAATGACGATATTGGTAATTATTTTCAGACCAGAAAAGGACTTCGTCAAGGCGATCCTCTTTCACCAATTTTATTTAATATTGTAGTGGATATGCGAGCCATCATGATTCAACGCGCTAAGGCTGACGGTCTCATTGATGGCGTGATCCCACACCTAGTTGATGATGGTTTATCAATTCTTCAATATGCTGATGACACAATTCTTTTTATGGAACATGACATCGAAAAGGCTATGAACCTGAAGTTAATTCTCTCAGCGTTCGAACAGCTATCGGTCTCAAAATTAATTTCCATAAGAGTGAATTGTTTTGTTTCGGTGAGGCCCTTGATGATGTCTCCGCTTATGCTGAGCTCTTTGGCTGCAGTCAGGGCCAGTTTCCAATCAAGTATTTGGGGATTCCGATTCATTATCGGAGACTCACAAATGCTGAATGGAAGCTGGTTGAGGAGAGATTACAGGCTAGGCTGAATAGCTGGAAAGGTAAATTGCTATCCCTGGGGGGAAGATTGGTGCTCATTAATTCAGTACTAAGTAATATGGTATTGTACATGATCTCCTTCTTCCAATTACCAAAAGGTGTCTTGAAAAAACTGGATTACTTCTGATCAAGATTTTTTTGGCAAGGGGATAGTGAAAAGAAAAAGTATCGTTTGGTTAAATGTAATGTGGTGTGCCAACCCAAAGACCAAGGAGGGCTGGGTGTTCATGATCTCCAGGTCAAGAACAGGGCCCTCCTAGGCAAGTGGCTCTTCAAACTATTGTCTGAAGAGGGGGTTTGGCAAACCCTCATTAGAAGAAAATATGTCGGGTCAAAGGCCTTATCCCAGGTTGTCTGGAAACAAGGTGACTCACACTTCTGGGCTGGTCTTATGGCCACGAAGAAATTCTTCTTCCCATATGGGTCTTTTTCTATCAAGGATGGATCTCAGATTCGTTTCTGGGAGGATAAGTGGTTTGGAAATACCACGCTCCGGGAACAATATCCGGCTTTGTATGCTGTTGTGCGACACAAAAGTGATACCCTCGCTAAGGTGATGGAGTCATCCCCACCAAATGTGTCATTCAGAAGGAATTTAATTGGTCCTAGACAACTTGCTTGGGAAGCTCTGTTACAGAGGCTTGAGCCCGTGCAGTTGTCTCATGGACATGACGAATTTCGATGGAGTCTCAAAGAGAATGGTAAATTCTCGGTTGACTCCATGTACAGAGCTTTAATTCAGCCTGCTATTCCAGCTGTTTACAATAATAAAATAATTTGGAAGATGAAGATACCTCTAAAGATTAAAATCTTTGCATGGTATCTTCGTCGTGGTGTAATTCTTACTAAGGATAATCTTGTTAAGCGGAATTGGCAAGGAAATACAAAGTGTGTCTTCTGTCATCATGATGAGAATATTAAACACCTTTTCTTCCATTGTAATTTCGCTAGATCTATATGGTCAGCTGTCCAGATATCTTCTAACTTGTATCCACCTCGTAGCGTTGCAAATATTTTTGGCAACTGGTTGAATGGGGTGGATGCTAAGTACAAGATTTTGATTAGGATGGGAGAGATTGCCATTATTTGGTCGCTATGGCTATGTAGGAATGACAAGGTTTTTAATGATAAAAATCATTCTTTCTTGCAGGTCATTTACCGATGTACAGCTACGATCCGCTCATGGGCGTCGTTACAGCGTGCGGAGCACCGCGACCTTTTCACGGAGGTGTCTACGCGGTTGGAGGATGCGGCGAGGGGTATTTTTACCCAACATGGATGGCAACTTAATCGGAGGATTGGCCCTCCTTCACCTTAGGCGTTTTTACAATTTCTCATTTTGAAATGTAATACGCTGGTATTTCATTTCTGGTTGTTTAGACTTGTGGACTCGTGTTTGGCTGTGTGCATCCCAGTTATGCAGAGGCCGGGTGTAATGCTTAAGATTCTTTAAGTAATAAAATCCCTTTATCGAAAAAAAATGTCGTACTTTCAATATTATTTACCTTTTTTATTAATTATTTGGACTAAACTATTAATAACTGTCGGAAGGTAGAAACTCTCGTTTATTGTTTTGATATTCCAGAAACCTACTCGTAAAGATAAAAATACAGGGAAAAATTAGGGGCCCATTTTAAAAGCAAACTACGAGACTTGCAAAAGGAGACATTCAAGGCGGGACACACAAGGATGATGCCCCCCGGCCACACGGTCAGCACCAGGGCGGCGTGAAACTGAAAGAAACTAGAGTGAAACCCGAAGGCATATTCACAACACTCATTGAGACCTTGTTGTACTGCTCCATGAATAGGGAGTAGTCCCCCCCCCCCCCCCCCCCCCCCAAACACGCACACAAACAAACACAGTTGGCTTGTGGTAGTACCGTGTATATCTCCATGTGTTTCGATGTTTGTAGATCATATTATTATGATCAACTTATTGTATCTGTCATGGAGCCTTATTTATGAGATAAATTATTATATACAATTATTTGTTACCATTAATTATGAGATAATATAGATGCATTTTTTACTTTTTTTGTATGCTAGATGTATCGAATTTAGAGGACAAAACATTAGAGGGTATGATGTGCATTACTTGGAGTGAACTGGGGAGTGCAATTAGCATAGTGATAGAAGAGGTAAATTAAATCACATGTGCACGTTGGTATTTTCTCAAATTGCCTCGCCAGGAATAAAACTGATAGGTATATCATACCCACTATAATATTAGTCCGGCCGGTTATGGAGAGGCGTTTTGGCTCCGGAGCTCATATGCTTCCGGTCGATTAAAAAAAGTAAAGCATTTTAAAAAATCTGAAAGGTGGTAACAAACATATCCGAGCGTTCTACATATGTGTAAATAAAGTTTCATAATGAAATGATATCTATGATGATCCGTGCGGAAAAACAAAATTATTGCTCTAATTTTTTTAATCCCATTTTGACCACTGATTTGATTCTCCTAAAATTTATAAACATTCTCAGACAAGCAGTATATAACAACATCGGTGGTTAGGCATGAAATAAAAATCATAGAATGTCCAACATATATATGTGTGTAGGAATGGATTCGAATCTACTAAAAGTTGTCGAAGAAAGATCTCGAATCTGCCAAAGCTGGTCTAAAGGAGAAATGTTCTGTAGTTAGCCAGCTGGTCTATAGGGGAAATGTTCTGTAGTTAATTGCTACTGCATCACTCGTTATAGAGTTAATTTACTGCCTAACCTATATATACTTCTGCTACTACACTTGATGCGTTGCCAATTAATGAACTCGAGAAAGAGGTCGAAGTCTCGAACTCGATCGTTCGGTGTCCCGTTGACGCACGGTTTGGCTTTGCTTTGAGGAACCCTGCCGGATTCTGCCAACTGCCACTGCCTTTTGCGTGCAATAGTCAAACATCACTTGCTTGCCTAGTGGCTGAAGAAGCAGGCAGGAAACCAGCTTAGCTGGGGTTCCGCCTACAGTCAGCACGCCTACATGTAGGATAACTGCAAATAAAGGAGTTCCGAAACCACTAACTCGATAGTCCACCTTTCTTGGGTCAAGTGAAGCTAATCACACATATACCTCTGAACAAGTAGCTTATTATAGCCTTATAGGGTTTTGATACAGTATCCGGCACTCGAGTCTACCCGTTACTTGTCATATGGAAAAGTTAGCGAAGTTAGGATCTTATATATGAGACAATTTCTCAATCGAAATAACACTGCAGTTTTTTTAATCATGTTTTCATAGAAGAGAAGCCAAGACTGACTAGTACAAGCGCTCTAGATTTGAAGAATCACGAGGTTACACATGATCTCACATATGGATTCTAGCCATTGACAAGCAAATTTCGTAAAACGAACTGAGTATCTATGTCATCGAGTGAGCACTGCGATTAACGTTCTACCGAGCTAGTTAGGGTGTATTTTTTACACTTATTAGCACCATTTAGTGAAGTAAAATTAGAAATACACCATATATAAAAGTTTGAATATGGGTTTACCCTATTTTGGCATGCTACATGTTTCGTTAGAATAGACGACATCTTAGGTCTATGCGAAGCGTCAAAATATGTAAAGATCGGAGGACATCATCGATGATAATGTCCAGTCTTCTCTACGTATTATTTGTTTAATTCCTTACACCTTGCCCAATGTAAATGTATCAAAAAAGAGGGTCCAAAGTTTTAAAAAGAGTAATCTAAACCATTTTTCACTATATGGGGTAATTAGTGTCACAAATGTATAACTAGAGAGAGTAAAAGGTGGAATTCACTATTTAAAAAACAAGTGTGTATTAACACGTTAACCAAAAAAATAGCAGCAAACAATAAGCAACAAAAGTACCAGTGGCAAGTATTCTTACTAGTGCACACTGTTATCACTGCTGCTTGTCAATTAAACTGCTATTACTATACAAGCGTGCAAATGCAATTAATTGGGATGTTAATACTATTTTTTAGAAAAATGTGTCAATAACTTCAACGTCACATCTATATTAGTACGAAATATATGATGGAAAACATAAAACTAGTCATAGTGGGAGTAACATAGATAGTAACATAAGTGCCACATAAACAAAAATGATGATGTGGCATGCAAAAGAAGAGAGAGACAAATGTAGTAACTAGCTATGTTACCGTAACATCACAAAACCCAAGACAATATGAGTCTACAACCTAATTAATGAAGAGTTACATGATACCACACACATGTTACTACCTACTATAAAGGTGGTAACATAGCCTAGTAAAATGTGTATGTTACTAGTCTAAGTTACTTCCCACTATGACTAGCCTAAAACTAAATTGATGTTGTAGATGTTATATATATTTTAAACTTCATCAAATTTAAAGTAGTTTGACTTAAGACGACCATAAGAACTTCAATTTAGAACAAAATGTTTTTAGTCTATCCTAGTTGACATGTGAAATGCGGCAGCACCCTGGCAAATAAAAAAAATAGAGAAGAAGCGTATCTAAGACCAACACGGTGTGGACTGCTCCACTCGATCACCAACTTAGTTAGGAGTCAATTTTGGCAGCCGTGGATGGACTAGACTAGCCAGCTCTCTTCCTATAAAACCCCATCTACACACCACAAACGCCACAGATCGAGCTCTTCACTCCCCAAAGACAGTCACAACAGGAAGCATCTCCTCCTCCACAGAGCCACAGCTAGAGACTATCTCACAACAAGAAGCTAGCTAGCAATTTCCAAGTAATGGCGCCAACAATGGCCATCGGTACCGCCACCCTCGTGCTCCTCATCGTCTCCCTCCTCGCGCCCAGCACCCTCGGCTCACGCACAGGCCCTTCCTCTCACCACGGCCACGGCGGCCACGCCAAGCACTCGCCGCCGCCCCCCGCCCCAGTCGCCCCGGTGGCCGTGGCGCTGGTCCGCACCACCTGCAACTCCACCGCCTACTACGACCTCTGCGTGGCCGCTCTCGCCGCCGACCCCTCCAGCACCACCGCCGACGTCCGCGGCCTCTCGACCATCGCCGTCTCCGCCGCCGCCTCCAACGCATCGGCTTCGGCCGCCGCGCTCGGCGCCAACGTGACCGCGCAGGGCGGCGCCGCCGTCGACGGCACCGTGCAGGCGCTGCTCCGGACGTGCGCGGGAAAGTACGGCGAGGCCCGGGACGCGCTGGCGGCCGCAAGGGTGTCCATCGCGCAGCAGGACTACGACTACGCCGCCGTGCACGTCAGCGCCGCCGCCGAGTACCCGCAGGTGTGCAAGGTGCTGTTCCGGCGGCAGAGGCCCGGGGCGTACCCGGCGGAGCTGGCGGCCAGGGAGGAGGCGCTCAATCAGCTGTGCTCCGTCGCGCTCGACATCATCTCCCTCCTCAACGCCACTTAGCTTAACCAAAGCTACGAACGAATATATATACCATAACCATACGTACTACGCACAAGCGTACGTACGTATAAACTAAGGATGTAACCGTAAGTACGAGTAGTTGTAACTAGTGTAGTGTACGTGTAATGACACGTACTAAGTTACCTTATGTTTTGCCACTAATACTAAATGCGGTGTACTTAATTAACTAGTACTGTGCTAATATTGATGATATTTGTTGAATTCTGGTACTTGCTTGATCACGTTCTTTGGGAAGTTGAATATATAGTTCAAAAAAGAGTACAAATACCCACATGGAGTATCCGCTTCTAGAATATTAATTTTTACCATTCACAGTAATTAGATGTCTAAATTTTCGGGAATTCCATTCACCTAAATCTATGCGTCAACTAGGGTGGCTCCTGCCAACTTCACGCCATCCCAACCTGATCTCGAACCTCGCCAAGATGCGGCCTCGGGCGCGCGCGGCATCATCGTCCCAAACTCCCAATCGATGATGTCTACATGGTTAGGAAAGGTCCATGCGGCCACCATCCACACGACACCTTATTTTTCACCGGCGTCATCGGTCATGCCAATCACGATATGTTCACATCCGCGATTACCATGATGTTGGCAGAGTCAGTATATGTCAAGGCGGTGTGTTCCAAGAAATCGAAAATGCTCTGTAGGTGACAGCACCATCTCAATGGCTCATATCGAGTTGGAGAACATTAAGTACTGATGGAGTTGGATAATGATGATGAGTCTGTCGTCCCGCCTTGTATTGACAATGGTTTAGAACCACGTGCATGTGCGGCTATTACAGGGTGTGTACACAAATCGATGAGGATAAAGCATGCTTCATAGTGCGTTGCGCGAATGTGGTTTAGTTTGCGTGCGTTATCGACGTCAAAATCATGAGCATATGAGCCCGTCGATTGGTATGTTGCGGAGATGTTCTCGGCAGGTGGCAGAGGAAACACAAGGTGACTTTATTTTTGGTGGTGCTATTTGAGTACCGAGTTCCGATCTCTAAGTTGAGAACCCTAGATCTGGTGCTCACTAGTTGTTGTACCTATTGTACCTGGCAATGTCGAACTTCTAGTTGTTTTCTTATTAAAGCATTATGTAGAGATTGATCGGACGTTCTCCGGGGGTGAAATCCATGATCTGACTTTCATGGTTAGACTAGATGACGACTACGTGTGTGTATTGTTCCCTTCCTAGAGGCATAGTTGTTGGAGGACCTTTAAAAAAATCTTGGTGTACTCTTGGTGGTGGTAGTTTTCTGTTGTGTTGTGGTCCTAAATCGCTTTGGTGGGCTCATATTTGTTTTTATTTTTCATTCTTGTTTTCTTTGTGGTGTGCATCTTTTATGTCTAGACTAACCCTTGATATTAGGTTGTTGTAGTCATCGAGTATAACTGCTATCTTCTTTGTGGAGGGCCCAAAATACTAAATTATATTTGTAACCACCATAATGTTATCTATTGTAGTCCATACACCATTGTGAATGTATGTAAATAAATAAAATTGTCAATTTGTAGGAGAAGGTACACAGCGTGTACGTCATAGGAACAAATAAATTTGATCAGCGACAACGAATTTAGTTAAGTCATACTAGAATACATGCTAATTAGATCTCCATTTTCTTTTTATACATGACTATATTTCAGAAACTAATGAAATTACTCATATACGCTAGATGATAACAAGCAAGTGAACATATAAAATAATTGTTTTTATATGCAAATATAGTAAAATCCACATCATTTAATGTATACAAGTGATAACTATAAGATGTGCTATTTGAATATAAAGATCAGAGTATCCACACGTTATCAATTATTGAATCCATTGTAACTTGTAAAGAACATTTGATAGAGTATGCACACGTTATCAACTTACTGATAAACCCATTGTATGTTGTAGGGCACACTTGAATACCAAAAAATCATCAAAAGAATCATGCTCTAGGTTCCAATAAATATGATTACCTAGTCATATACTAGAAATCACTATTAAGATATTTGTTAGGTTCTACACTTTAGAGATCTTCATCGTAAACACTATATAGATTATGCTAATTCAAAAAGGATTTTTTTTAATAAAATACAGTTTGAACTCAACACACAAGTTTATTTGAAGATTTTTATTACAACTATAAAATAAAGAACATTATAATTAACATTTAACAACTTTCTATATGGTTAATTTTTTCAAATAAATATTAAAATAATCATCTCACTAATACTATACGACGAAAAAGAAACTTTAAAAGTTATAAAAGTTTAGTACAACTATAAATACTTTTGTTCACGGGGCACTTGGACCGATCCTAGTTAGATTTTGTATATCTCTTATTTCTCTACCACTTGTCCAAGTTCCAATAACAATGTTCTAATCTTTTTGAGAACTTGTTGTGAAGACTTTTTATTAGCACTCTTCTAGTTCAGTAGGATATATTATTGTCCTTTAAGTAAGAAATCAACCTAATATATTGTTTGGCTGGAATAGCGGCCGTAGTTTTTCAACTTAAACAGAGTTCACTTTTTTACTATATAAGTAGGTCTCCTCATTGTTAGCGAATAACTCACAAGTTGCATTAAAACTCATGGAAGCCGAACAACCTCTAAAAATGCACCGCAATTATAACGAAGATTTTTTTCGGTTTTTCTGTCACCACAATCCCAGTTTGCATTATGTCAAAAGATTTTTGGAGTGTATAAAGTCCAACCATCTTCTCCCAACTAACTCCACTATCTCGGGTAGGTAAATTATATAAAAGGTCAACGTAACTACTGGTAAATGATAGACAATGTAAAACATATATAATACTTTGTGACGATTTCTGCGCATGTACTAATTTCTTCTTCCTTGCTCACCATTTGTCACAAAGAACTAAAGAAGAGATAACAATTTAATCCATAGCCGGAGTAAACACTTTGAATAATCTTACTTTTGGAGAATAGATTTTTGTTGCATACGTCAAGTCGTGTTGCAATATAAAATAATTTTATTAATTAATGAAAAACATCAATATTTTCTCATACAAACAAGATCGTTAAAGATTCCCGTAGAAATAAAGAGTGTTGAATTCAAAGAATTAGAATGACCCTCTTCTTCGAGAATACATGAAAGGTGCATGTATCATTGTCGCTGCTCTTGAATCCAGGTGCCCTACACCTCTTTTTTTTTGTCCTATAAGAAAGCCACTAAAGCAGTTGCCATAAAGCTTACCTTTTTTCCGAATGAAAAGATTACCCAATTAACTGGCCATTGCACTGAATTTGAACAGAACAACTAACTGGACATTGCCAGGGTAAAAGTCATTGTAAAATTGTGGAACTAGTAATGATGGTGGGTAAACTAAAATATATATTTGGGCCAGCGAGATGACGAATCTTGTCTGCCTGGACCATTTATATGTTGGAGGAAAAGAACGGAGTAGCTAGTGAAGTAACATGCTCGTGCTGAATTTATCATGGAGTGGGGATAAAACTGGTAAGGCAGCAAAGCATGTGTGCGAAGGTGGCGCCGTCGGCGCAGTTCATCAACGTGCTGGGTGCACATGAAGCAGAGGTTTCAGTCCATCAACTTACTAGTCCTGACATCCTTTTTCTCTTCCAAGGCTCTATTATGTTTTGCATTTCCCTTTCAGCTACAGTCTCTTGTTACCCACTATGACAAAGTTCTACTGTTTCCGAGAGAGAAAGGAAAGGCTGCAACATGTCTATAAGATGGAGAACATAATCATGTTCATGTGACCCTTCACCCTTGTTAGCTAATAAGATATGCCATACTTTTGCACTATATTCCATTATTCCTCTTTACATGATAGAAAAATAGATAAGTAACCTCCTGAATGTTGTTGCAAATGCCAAAAGAAGGCTGGCTGGCTGGCAACCAAACAGTGCTTCCGAGATTCCATTACTCAGACTAAAGATGGATCCTTTAATCACAGGCTAAAGCTGAAGATTCATAGCCCAATTGAGCCTTTAATCACACTACTCTGCTTTCCAAAATAAAGGCTCCATCCCAACTTGGTGATCTCTTTTATCTGTCATTTTTCCTAGCACGAGTCCGCAGCTCGCTAAAGAATCCTATCAAAAGATGAGTCTGTCGACATGCATCAAAGTTGACATTAGGCTGCAATCTGCATGATGCCCTGATGAATCAACAAACTAGCGAGTGATGAACAGTCAACAAGGCAACAAAGAAACAGTAAAACTCAACGACCTGCAACCCTCACAGCGATTTGGCGCCAGGCCGTCCGATTGACTCATCCAACGATGTACATCAACACAGTCATCCCAATCAGTCGCTAATCCCGTTTTTGCTTCTTCGGTCGCGTTAAATAGGCTAGTCCCGTTACCGGGCTGCCGCTCCACAGATCAAGTTAGGAAGCTCCTGGTTAATCGGAGCGCGAAACACTCATATGGGCCATGCATCTTTGCTAGGCGGCAAACCAGAAAAGGTGGTCGGAAGTAAATACTGCCACACTGATACAAAAAAAAAAAAGATACATGCATAAATATCATGGCACTCAAGTTTGCACAAATCCAACAACAACCTCAGGCGATCCAAAGTATGTCACCCACAGTGTTCCACGCAAACCCTACTACATCACGAGCAACTCACTGCAGGTTACACAAATAAAGAATTCTCTAACACTTGCAGTACCATAACACAACCTGGGAGACCAAAAGGAGCTCATAATTGAATAGGCTTGATCTTGAAGTGGAGGTTGATAAGTGAAAACACGAAGCACTTCAGGTCCTGCAAACAAGAGCATCGATAAATGTTAGGAAATGTAATTATAATTACAGATCTACGGTACTGTGCACAACAAGAATACTGGTTATCCTAAGAAGATTAAATCAATCAGTCAGTTATCTTGGTGGGGTTAACAGATGCAGTTCGTTACATGCTTTTGCACCCCACTTTAAACTTTAGGTAGAATGCAGATGCCACTAAGAGTTCCTTAAATGCAGGCAAGGAATTATTAATATATGACCGCCCATGGAATTTGTCCTCTAAGCAAACCTAACAGAAGTTCAAGGATTTGATGATGACTAGATGGTAGATGTCTAGATGAATTTAGTAATTTATCCTTAATGTAGAATAATCAAATTACGAATGCCATCAGAAGTGAGGCACAATAAAGATGTTACCTTCATCCACTAATATTAACTCTATTAAGTCTATTTTAGGGTGTAAACCGCTCATCTCGCAAAAACAAATCTAAGGAACCCTGACGTGTCCATCAATTCTACTGATGTGCAGCAATTAAATAATTTTGGGTCAACACCTGGAATAGTATGTCAAATTATGAAAACTGACAATTTAGCTGGGTTTTAGAAGTGCTATTGGTATTACAGCCCAAAACCAAATGGCTTGCTCTCCTTTCCACACTGCACACATAGAGTTTGCAAGATCCCAGGTAGTGCTACTGGGAAATAAACTCCAAACGTGTTGATGTCGACTAGAAAAGACAATAAAGATCATGCTAACAAAGATAACATTATTTTACAATTGATAGGAAACTGAGACGGACTTCCAAATTTTAAGCAGTGTGTTGTTCCAGTTCTTGCACTCGCAAAATTTAAAACCACATGCATAGAAATAACAAAGCCATTTTGTCACTATCTATTATAACGGGTGCTGTGTAATACTCAGGGTGGATATCCTGTCTTGTTCAATATTTCTTTCTTTGAGTTTCTATAGTTAGTTTACTACTACAATTTCTCTACAGGTTGTGCTTGCTGGTCAAGACTGAGCCAAGGAAATACTAGGAAAAGGAAAAGATGAAGACAGATGTCGAACCACCAAACACTCCTGTAGTATTTTCTGGTATTTTGTATTTTGAGTTTTCATCTTGGTGCCTTGTAGAGACCAAAGGGTCGATTGATTATGGGATGTATAGTTTTGCTTCCTTAATATAGCAGGCAGGGAGCTTCTGGTGGTACCAAGCTTTAATGACAGGTTTCGAAAGTTCGTAAGAAATTGGTTGTCCCTTTTTGATAATGGACAGGGTGGATCCAAATATCAGTGAAAATAAGATAATTCAATATCCAAGCTAACCATTCACTAGCTATTAATCTCAAAATCAGTAGCTTGAATTAGATAAAATGGAAGTTAAGACATGGATATACTCCTGCAGCTGATATATAACCTCATAACAGATTGATATGAAATTACATGCCGAGAAGCTTATCAGTGTTCACAAAATTCAAGTATTGTTGTTAAGTACATATCTTGGTGTACAGAGAATGAGTTTGGCAAAATATTGCTCAGCACCGGAACAAATTGACAGCAAATCCAGTAAGGGGTTTATCATTTTGTATTAGATATCAATACCATTAGAACAGCACTTAAGTTGCTACCACTATGACTGTACAAATGGAATACACTGAATCTACTAACAAATGTGTTACTAAAGTGCACATTACCAAACATTGATGCTCTTCCATCAATTTAACCAACAAACAGTTAACAATGTAGGCCGAATTTGTGAACCCTCTGTTCAGTTAAGCTGTTCTCTAACCATCCTAAGTGAACAAACCTAAGAATATAACCTGTGCTGATAAACATGAAACAAAAGATGCTTCTGGTCACCATTTTGCTTTTTGTTGAGTTTAGCACATACCAATCACAGCACATATGCACCGAACTGTGCGGTACAGCAAATGCATCAATTAGTGCGGAACATATTATCGGCAAAATTAGCACGTAATTGCACACCCAACGCACGGCAACAGACAAGCAAACAAGCAATGATTTCTGGAGAAGGATAAGGACGGAAATACCTGGACCAGGTAGTAGAAGATGCGGAGACCCTCCGGGTCCTTGCTGGTCTGGACGTCAACGAGGGAGCCGATCTTGGATGTGGTGAAGGAGATGTGCTCGTTGCCCATGACAATCTCGAGCTCCTGCCTGCCGACGCGGTCGGGTTCCGGCCAGTTGCTGTCATCCTCCTTCATTATCTGCCAATCCAGCACAGATTCGTTCCGTCGCCGTCAGTAACAAAACCCCTAACCCTAGGTTTCCAATCGTCACTAGCAAAGGGGAACGCGGGTACCGACCTCGGAGTCCTGGATGACCCGCCTCGCCTCGCGGAGCACGGAGGGGGAGACGAAGACCTCCTTGCGGATCATGGTGTCGTTCTTGTAGTTGGAGTTGTTGGCGTACCGGAGCTTGCCGTCGGGGCGGAACTCGAACTCGAGGAACTCGTGCCCGAACTTGCCCTTGTGCCCCACGTAGTACCGCAGGTAGAACTCGTCCCCGCCGGCCCCTTCGCCGGCTCCGCTGCCCACGCCGCCGACCGCCGCCATGGTCTCCTCTCTCTCTCCCTCTCTCTCTGTATCTCTTCGTGGGGGCGGAGGTTGGATTTTGCAGTGCCGCCTCGTTCGTGCTCGCCTCGTCGTCAACCTGGAGACCTTACTGGCCCTTCTATGGGCTGTCTTCAAATTTGGGCCGATATGAGGCCGGCAATTTGAGTCTGATACGTTCTCCTCTGAGGCTCTGACGCTCTGTTTCAGTCTGAGGTTTATCTTTCTTTCACTCAAAATCTTTACTATTAAATTGGGATCGGATCGTGATGGTTCCCGATGCCCGATGGTACGTCATGGGCAAAAGATTGGATTACCCTCCCACCAGATGTATTATTTTTTCATGTTAATAGGATGTTGATTACTGGAAATACAATTCCGGATTAGCCATTGCTACACGTGTACGCTGCAGGTCACCCTACACCATAAGGTCGCATGGGCTGAATTGACCGACATGGGCTGCCGTTACATACTTTTTTTTTCATACTAGCACATATGTCCGTACGTTGCAACGGGAGGGAAAAAATCTACAACGAAACATGGTTGGAAAATATGAATTGTGGCGACAGAACAAGAGAAATCAACACCTTTTGCTCTATCTGACCGAGGTCAACATAACTCCAAGGTTCATCAATTTATTTCATGTCATGTATTGCTCATCCACATTAGTATTGGCATCTTGATAGTGTCTCTCTAGACACAGTCTGTTGCACTGACAATAGCTAATTTCCCCTTCGAAACATATTTTTGAAGGGATTCTAACCAGTTTTAGAACATTGAGGGAGCTGTATAATTTTCTCCCATGACAAATAATGTGGAAACAAATGAATCTATAATCAAAAGCACACGTAAATTAAAAAATGATTTATCCAGGTTCAAGAAATTGGTTTCACAATGACCTGCCAGAAACCTTTGTCACTGACGGCTCTAGTTTCTATCGCCGAGTCACCTTCGACCACTGGATCGATACTCCGCCGTGAGTGTCGCTAAATGTACCAAAAAAAAGTTCCAAATATGTTTCACAAAATCTTGCCATTCCCTAGGTTCACAAATGATTCATATAATCTGTGATGATTGTCATGCAACTTCCACACAAAAAATGGGAAACATGAAACATTTTGAAAACCTGAGAGGAGAATGCATCAGTGAGAAAGAAACAAATCAAAGACTGGCATGAATGGTGCTCTTCTGGGTAGATGGCAAGATTTGAAGCTTCTCTTGTGTTGGCCTTTTCAGGGCCTGATGCTACACTTTCCCTGCTACTTTAGCAGAGATTGCTAGTGCCACTGGAGTGTGGAGCTGACATTGTAAATCTGGTGGCAGTGAATGCATTCAGCCCTCACAAGTTCGTCCCAACGAAAATGGGTGTGAAATAATCACCCCACGCCTTCGACCGGAGATTAGGTTTCTGCCTGAAAACATTGGGCCAGCGACTCTCCTGTTGTTATGCCATGTTGTTGGCATTGTCTACTTCGTTTTTCATGCATGTATATCAAAACATGTATAGTCATTTCAATGTGCACTCATTGAGTCAATCGTACATTGATATCTCAACATTCCTGATGATATTGGACAAATTCTTTACAAATAATTAAATGACCGCACTTGAGCAAATGGCAGAATGCCTAAATTTGGTACGCACCTGAGTACAGTCTGCAAAACAACAGATCTGTAAGCGAACCAGAGGTAACAGGTGGAAGATTAAACTCAATGCAACAGAAGCTACTGATAGAGTATATGTTAGTATATCTACCACGGCAAATGCCATTCAGAGCTTCAGACACATTGAAAGAAATGCCATAGCAGAAACATAATGCAAGAACGAGAGCGAATCTTACCTGTCACGGAAATTTCACCTTTTACTTGCCGAGGGAATTGGGGCCATCACGTTTTTGTGGCATACCTGCACACCAAGAAAGAAGCAAATTATTCTCAGTAAGCAGCCAAGCACATCAAGATGCAAACGGATGAAACGAATTGTCCGACCCAGGCACAGTGTATAAATATCTAAAAGAGGTACAGAAAACCACATACCGCTCTTTACAGGTTCATCGGAGAGGCGTACTGATCAAATAGGATTCCCAGAGTGGCGCCGGCACACTCCCGCGACAGCCCATTGTCGATTCCCGCCGCGCCGAGGTGTGTGGCACCGGCCGCCGCCTATTCAGAACCGATCCAGCGGGTGCAGAGCCGGGCTTGTGGGGGCGTCACAAGGATCCTGGTGGATCTGAGCGCGCAGCAGCCGACGGCCGGGCCGGCGAGCCGGCGGCGCGGGGGATGACACAGACACGGACTCCGGCGAGGCGACCTTGTAGGAGAGCGGGCATCTCGACGGATAGAACAACAGCGAGCTCGGGATGGCAACCGTGTAGGACATAGCGAGGACCTTCAGAGACGGACGGTCTTCAGTGTGGCTCCGCCTCTCCTCCCTCACGGCGCTCATAGCTAGCGCACGGAGATCGAGGATTGAAGGGGAGCGGGTCGCGAGCGCTCGGGGCTGGAGACGTCCGCATGTAGCGGCGGCGTATCGCTGGCTTAGGATTGGGGATTTTCTTTCCGGAGAAACTAAACCTTATGTTCCACTTATCGATGGCATGGTGTGTAATATGTGATTCGGTGGGAGGACGAAAAAGACTTATTGCTTTTATTATTAGGTAGAGATAAACCGTTTGGTTTGCTTAATTGTCGTGGGAACTTTAAGCTGAAACTAAAATACCGCATAGTTGGATCCGTAGTACTTCCACTCAAAAAAAAAGTTGGATCCGTAGTACTAGGAAGCAAGCTAGCTTGCTGTAAGAAAAAAAAACTAGCTTCGGAAAAAACTGAATGACGCCTATAGCTCGCCTTACATGCGTAGGTATCTTTGTTAAAAAAACGTGCGTATGTATCCACTATGGTACACAAGCGTACATGATTCCCGGCATGACTTGCTAAGTACTCTCTCCGTTCCTAAAATATATAAGATGTTTTAGTCCCTTTCTAATTTGACTAGGTGTGAATCCAAATGAATGAACACACGCTAAAACATGTCTAAATACATCTAGACACATGTGAATGTGAAAAAAAAACTAAAACATCTTATATTTCGGAACGGAGGGAGTACTCTACTAGCTATGTATATATGCAGCTTTGTGTGGGACCTGCATCTCAATAAAAGGGGGGTCCACAATTATAGTTATCGTATATAAAATTTCAAGATCTAAGAGAAGTAATTTGTCCTTATATTTAGATATATAAAAAAAAGTCATGAAAACAAATACAAATTCTTGAAAGAATTTGAAAAATATATAGCCCCACTCCTTGCTAATAAATTTGGGATAATAAGATCATATTTTCCTTTTGTTTTGGACTTCCATTTGTGATTACAAAAACTCGTGTATTTGGATGACTGATCGCTCTCCCTCGCTTGCCCACGTCTAATCCCCTCGTCTCTTTCTCCTTGCTCTCTTGAATGTGTCCATCCTCCTATATAATTTTAGCCACCATTTGCTGCGGGGAGGCCCTTCCCGGCGACAACTGATAGATATGCTCCTCTCCGTCGTTCCTCGATCATCCTCCACTACCCTGAAATCGAGGTTGGTTGTGGTGTTTAAGCTCGAGAAGATAGGGTTCCAAGGGAAGGGGTATAGCTCGATCTGACTCTTGTGCAGCTCCGACGACTCAGATTTGTCACCGGTGAGGACGGTGTTCTAGCATATGTTTAATTTTTTGTAGCTTTTTTTATGCTGCATCGTCCCTTTGTGCTTATTTTAAAAAATTACGTAATGCCACAAAGTGCAAGGAGGAGCTCTTTCGCATTCTGCCATCTTATGTTTAGTGATATTTTTTGTTTATTTAAGAAAAAAATCAATGATCTCAAAACTCGTCGTATAGTAGTTACTGCCCCGTAGCAACGCACGGGCAATTTGCTAATAAGGTTTAAATAGTTCAAAAAAGGTGTTCAAGATTTTAATTTAGCTTGTAGATTTCATTTTTATTGAAATGGGGTTCAGTTTTAGAAACTTCTCAAATTTACAACATGTTTACTTTGTTTGTTTTGATTGGGGCAAGCCTTTCCGAAACAATAGTGCAGCCCTTGCCCCTTGGGTGACAAGTTATCAAGGACCTAGAGGCAAGCCAGTATAGTGTATCTGTCCCCCACAAAAAATAAATGTAATATATTGTGAGGATTTACTCCACATATCAGATTTTTTTCGAAAAGGAGGTTAAACCCCCGGCCTCTGCATCGAAACGATACACACAAGCTTCTTTATTAAATTATTCAACAAGGGTCTACCAAAGACATACAGAAAACAATCAGAAGCCACCAAGCCAGCCCTACAAACTCGACGATCGAGAATCATGCCGTCACAAAACGCCCCACTAGCTAGATCCGGGGGCATCACCGAGCCGCATGAATGGCGTACGTACCGGGAGCACACACAGACCCTATGCGCGCATTGCATGCACACACTTCAGAAGCCGCCACCACCATCAAACCACATCTTCATCTTCAGGGCAAAGATCAACATTATTTTGCCAGTCCTGTTGTCGACGCCGCCATGGCGCCCAACAGCACCACCGCCCTATGCGCATCCATCAACACATGTCTGTCGTCGAAACGTTGCGCCACGCCGCCGGGACCCATCGTCTTTGGCGCGGAAGAAACCACACCGCTCCACCTTAGAATCCCTCTAGGCATCATCTGCTCAGAAAACGATGCCCCCAAGAGGGAGAACGACACATCGTCGCCATCGTCTGATCCGTGAGACCCAGATCTAGGGTTTCCCCCAGAGCCCAAGCACGGAGATGATGACTACAGCGACGATGCCTTCACCAAGGTAACGGCGCAAATACATCGCCATCGTCGACCATGACCGAAGTCGGAGCTTGGTTTTGACCGGCAGCAGCGCCAAGACACGCAGATCAGCTCCGCGTCAGATCACAACCACGTCGTTGGTTGTATGACCACATGCCACGTTGACAATGGATCTGAGCACGCGCCCAGATCCGCCTCTACCCTCAGATCAATCCTGTATGCGACGGTGACCGGAGGAGGAAGTTGTTGTTGTCGCCTGACCAAGGACGTCGCTCCATCCACGCGCTACCTCGGCTGATGCCGCCCTAGCCCCACGGGGGAGGGGGGGGGGGCGACGGAAGTCGTAGTGGTGGCTCCCTCCTTCCCTCTCCTCTCCGGTGGTGCGGCAGCGGTGCTCCCCTTCTCCCTTCTTTCCAACGCATGCCTCATCCTCTCAGTCCCGACAGCAAAAGCACCTCTGGGCTGTTGGAAATTTGACCGTGCCCAAGGGTGCCCATCATCTAGCAGCGCACCTAATAAGAACATATACAACACTTAGTATTTGCCAAACGGCCAAGAAAGATATGAAATGAAAGCTGATCAGGATCCTTTTATTCCATCATCCTGTGGTACTAAACACACCACGCATGTTGTGAAACTCACAAATTTATTGCCTACGAGTCGGCCATGTGGTACTAAACACAGCACATAGTGCAATCAGGGCCCGGGGGCTCCAAGGGCGTCAGGCTGACAGTCGACGAGGACGTCAAGTTCCAAGAGGCGGTCAAGAAGTCAGAAGCCATCGGTGAGGGGTCAAACACCACAGCAGCAGGGAAAGAACATCACCACAACGCATGGATGTGGCACAAGAAACAGAAAAGCAAATCAGAGCAGGAGGCAGAGATCATCACTGTCACGGGACATATCCATGTCGATGAGAAGATTATGCAAGGGCCTCACGGCGAGAAGATTGAGGTCCTCTCAGAAGATGAAGACATCAGGTTTGAAGAGGCGGACAACAAAAAAGAAGCCTCTGAAAAATCAAAGGCGCACATTACCAAGTTCTAGCAAGATAATGGCACAATCTGCTCAAGTCTGCCAAGTCTAACAAGACTCTTCAGCAAGCTTGACGCAACGATCAAATTGGTACCTACATATTGTGTGCATTTATTTTTATAAGATTGTATCTTCTTTCGTGTGGCTGAAATAAGGGCGTTACAGAGCCAATTTGATTGAACCGAATATGTAATTACCCGCTGTAAGCATTTGTATATGAGCAACATGTCTAAATGGAATTCTTTAACGAAATTAAATACATATGAAAAACAAGATCAAAGGGGGAAGTTGATGTAGCCCCACATGTGGACAACACCATGGACACCATGCCAAATGGCCCAATGACAAGATCAAGAGTCAAGGCTCTTCATGAAAAGGTGACCTCGCTCCTCTCGATGTGTGATCTTGACCTTCCTTTGAATTGCTTGCTACCTCATGCCACTACCTTATGTATACTCAGGATCCACCCGGAAGATGACCCACAATGGAGTCAAGAAGATGGCCAAGAGGAACTCCAAGAAGATGGGCAAGAAGAGGAAGAAGGAGGCGAAGGCTCAAGGAGGAGCCAGCCGGCCTCCAGGCCGGCCTGGGCCGGCCCCCAGGCCGGACCCCCACCCAAGCCAGCCGGCCTCCAGGCCGGCCTAGGCCGGCCCCTAGGCCGGCCCTCCACCCGAAGCTGCCGGCCTCCAGGCCGGCCTAGGCCGGTTTCCAGGCCGGCCCTCCACCCGACGCCGCCGGCCTCCAGGCCGGCCTAGGCCGGTTTCCAGGCCGGCCACCCACCCGACGCAGCCGGCCTCCAGGCCGGCCTAGGCCGGTTTCCAGGCCGGCCATCCACCCGACGCAGCCGGCCTCCAGGCCGGCCTAGGCCGGTTTCCAGGCCGGTTCCCCACCTACCTGCCTCGTTTTGTACTAAGACTATAAATAGCTGTCCCTTTCCCCATTTGAGGGCTAGACTGAATCTGAGACTTGTGAGAGCTATGCTCCTCCTCCCTCGTAGCTAGGGTGCCTCGTTGAGGTAGATCTTGTTGTTGCTACTCTTTCACTGCGGTGTCTCTAGTAGTGCAAACCAATCTTTCACTGCGGTGATTCTATTGGATCGGTGGACCGGCCGGTAAGAGCAATCGGTTTCAACAAGAGTAAGTTTGGCTTTGATTCTTCGATCCAAAGGCTACCTTTTTGAGGGTTTGTTGTTGGGTGGAGTTCTTAGCAGGATTTGCTAGTTATCCTTGTGTTTTGCCCACGAATCCCCCTCGTTTCCCCTCGTGTTCTTCGTGTTCATCCCCGTTTTCCCCTCAAATCCGTGAAGATCGGGCCTAGCCCTACATCATTTGGTATCAAGAGCAAGGGTTTCCACGGATTTGGTTCGTGTTTCCACCTTTTATTAGCCATTCCTCCACCAAAATTTTTCTTTCCCATACCAATTTCGAAAATTCCAAAAAAAAAATAGCCCATATGGATTTCGTTCGATCTTTCGATTTGGTGAGCGATTTGTGGTTTTGATCCACGGATCTCGTGCTTAAGACCTTTTCCTCACTTTCCGTTGGTGTTTTCCGGAGGCCTTTTCCGCTCCAAGCCCAAGCGTGCCGCGCAATTCGTCGCCGGCGGTACTACCGTCCGAACGGCCGTTACTACCGCCCGCAATCGGTCTTACCGCCCGTTCGGCCGGTGCTACCGCCGCACGACTATTCACCGATTTCATCTTCGTGTCGCTTCATCGCTACCCTCGACGACATCAAAGGTATAGCTTCCGACACATCCCTTTCCATTTCGCGAAACTTTTTCCTAGGAGCTAGCTCTTCATAGTGTGAGCATTGCACTTGTGTGACACCAAGTAACCATATCATAATCTTGTGAGCATCTAGTTGTAGCGGACTCGGCTCGGGCAAAAGCATAAAAGCAAAAGAGAAATAGAAAAGATTCAAAAAAAAAAGAGAAAAGCCGAGCCGTGATTCTAGTTATCCTCAAGCTCCAATTACCAATAGATAAATGGGTACACTTGTGCAAATCGGGTGCTCCTTCCCATACACTTGAGCTAGTTGTCCTTCGAGAGGTGGTGCGGCACGAGCATAGTCTTCGTTAGGTCCAAGTTGCTCCTCCCTATAGTCGCACCATCCACGTTTGTCTCCACGTGTGAGTCTCTTTTGTTTCTCGGATAGTGTGGTTAGTCTCTTTTGTTTCGTGGTCTTTGTGGTTATCCTCCACTTCTTGCAATAGCCTTTTCGTTGGTTTCGTTTCGATTTCTTGCCACTTTACCATACCCAAGCTCCTCATAAGTGTGTGTGTGGGTCGCTTTTGGATTGCTAATCAAACAATTTTACTCTTGTGACACCATTGTCTCGGACGGCAAGCCCACTTGTCCAATATTATCAACCAAAGGTAAGAGCGGTTTTTTAGCCACCACATATTCCACATATCACTTGTGTTTGCTTCTCATGGCTAGGGAAGAACAAGACGTCGACTTCGGCAAACAAGCGGAGGCCCTTAGGCGGTACATTGACGACAACTTCCGTCGGTATGAGGAGCGCCATCAAGCCGCTCAATGTGAAAACAATGAGCGCTTCGCTCAAATCCAAGAGCTCCTCGAACGAGATCGTCGACACTCTTCAAGGTCAAGTTCGCGAAGCTCTCGCCACTCCACCGCAAGAAGCCACGCACGGAGTGAGAATGATCAAGGGCATCGCCATCGCCAAGAGCGCCATCGCCAAGAGATACCTAATCAACAAGTGAACATGGATCCTCAACAACACCAAGACCAACATCGTCAAGAAGAGCCGCATCCCCAAGCGATCGTACACCATCACCAACATCAAGATCGCCATCGACAAGAAATTCCAATTCCAAATGTTAATTTGGATCCCCCACACCGCCATGAGGACAATCGACATCATCGTCATGATCTCCCTCCACATCGAGCCCGCCGAGTGCCATTGGCCGACAATCATGTTGATATTGAAGATGACGAGGATTATGTTCCACACCACCATCCAAGGCATCGTCACCGAGACCGCCATCGCCACCATGATGATGATGATGAGGATGATCACAAGAACCGCTTCAATCCTCCCAAGCTCGTCATTCCTAAGTTCCACGGCACCAACGACCCGGAGGACTACATAGCATGGGAATCAAAGGTCTCCAAGCTATTTCGAGTCTACAAGGTGCCGCAAGACAAACGAGTTGACCTCGCATCCCTCGAGTTTGAAGGCTATGCGCAACTATGGTGGGAACAACTCCAAGCATCCTTTGAAGACCCAATAGACACATGGAATGACATGAAGAAGGAAATGCACAAGCGCTTTGTGCCACATCATTATGCACGCGATTTGTTCAAGAAGCTACAAGAACTCAAGCAAGGTATCAAGACGGTCGACGAGTACTACAAGGAGATGGAGTCCACTCTCTCCCGTGCACACATTGTAGAGTCCGAGGAACAATCAATGGCACGTTTCTTGAACGGCCTCACGTACCCCATCAAGAAGATAGTGGAATTCCAACCTTATGAGAACCTTGTTGAGCTCGTGCATCAAGCCATGAAGGCCGAGCGCCAAGTCGCCGAAGAGCTCAAGTATGTCAAGGCCAAGTCCTTCTTCGCCACTCGAGCTTCATCATCAACACAACCCATGACTCAAGTCCAAGCTCAAGGCAATGCCAAAAGTTCTACACCGCAACCCACTACCACTTCCAAGAAGACGACGCCCGCACCACAAGCCGTCAAGTCATATCTCACTTGCTACAAGTGTGGAGGTCAAGGGCACAAGTCATTTGAATGCACCAACAAGAAGGTGATGATAGTCAATGACAATGGAGACTATGAGTCCATGAGTGAAGATGAGTACCACGCATTGAACAAGGTGGCCACGATGCAAAGCTTGGATGACGACGATGACTACATCTATTGTGATGGTGACCCCAACCCCACTCTAGTTGTCACTCGAGTCTTGACTACAATCAACCAAGGTGATGACGCTCAACGATGCAACTTGTTCCAAACCAAGGCCGGCATCAACGGCAAATCAATCAAGGTAATCATTGATGGTGGGAGTTGTCACAACTTGGCAAGCAAGGAGCTATGTGAGAAACTCAACTTGACGTACAAGAAGCACCCCAATCCTTACCATGTGCAATGGCTTAGTGACTCCGGCACCGTGAAGATCCAACACACGGTTCAAGTATCCTTCAAGATTGGCTCTTACGAGGACACGGTGGATTGTGATGTGGTACCAATGTCGGTTTGCCACTTACTTCTTGGCCGCCCTTGGCAATTTGACAAGGCCGCTACTCATGATGGGCGCACCAACTACTATAGCTTCAAATGGAACAATAAGGTCCTAGTGCTCCGCCCAATGACCCCAAGCCAAATCATCGCCGACAACGCCAAGACAATTGTACGAGCGCAAGAAAAACAATCCCCTAGTGAGTTGAGTGGTGAGAGAGCGAACCACATTCACGTGAGTGAGAGCCACAAGCCAAATATGAGTGAGAAAGGGAAAAGAGTGAGTCCCGGCGTAGTCTTGTTAGCCACCAAAAGTGAGATGAGGGAAGTGAGAGCAAACCCATCCACTTTCCACTTCGTGCTCTTATGCAAAGGAGATGGCAAAGACACTAACGACTTAACCCAAGTTCCTCCGTCTATGTTGTCTATCTTGCAGGAATTCAAAGATGTCTTTCCGGATGAGCTACCTCAAGGACTTCCTCCCCTACGTGGCATCGAACATCGCATCGATCTCATTCCCGGCGCCCCTCTACCCAATAGAGCGCCATACCGCACCAACCCTGAGGAGACAAAGGAGATCGAGCGCCAAATTCAAGAACTCCTCGCCAAGGGACATGTTCGTGAAAGCTTGAGTCCGTGCGCCGTTCCGGTCATCCTCGTCCCCAAGCAAGACGACACACTCCGAATGTGCATGGATTGCCGTCCCATCAACAATATCACGGTGAGGTATCGACATCCTATCCCACGACTTGATGACATGCTAGATGAGCTTAGTGGTGCCACTATCTTCTCCAAAATTGATTTGAAAAGTGGCTATCACCAAATCCGTATGCATGAAGGAGATGAATGGAAAACCGCATTTAAAACAAAACTTGGTCTTTACGAGTGGCTTGTCATGCCCTTTGGTCTTTCCAATGCTCCTTCAACATTTATGCGTCTTATGAATCACGTCTTGCGCACTTTCATTGGCAAGTTTGTGGTTGTCTACTTTGATGATATCCTTGTGTATAGCAAATCCTTGCATGAACATGTCGACCATGTGAAGCAAGTTTTGTTGGCCCTTCGTAATGCTTCCCTTTTTGCCAACCTCAAGAAATGCACCTTTTGCACCGACAAGCTTGTGTTTTTGGGTTATGTAGTTTCTTCAAAAGGAATTGAAGTTGACACTTCTAAGATTGAGGCAATCACAAATTGGCCACCGCCAACTAACCTTGCTCAACTTCGTAGCGCTCTTGGTTTGTTTGGGTTTTACCGTCGCTTTGTGAAAGATTTTAGCACAATTGCTTGCCCCTTGAATGAGCTTACCAAAAAGAATGTACCCTTCACTTGGGGCAATGCTCAAGAATCGGCTTTCAATGAACTCAAGAAGAGATTGACCGAAGCTCCTTTACTTGCCTTGCCGGATTTCTCCAAAACTTTCGAACTTGAGTGTGACGCTAGTGGCCTTGGCATCGGTGGCGTCCTCATGCAATGTGGCCGTCCCGTTGCCTATTATAGCGAAAAACTTGATGGTGCTCGCCTAAACTACCCAATCTACGACAAGGAACTCTATGCCTTAGTACGTGTTTTGGAAGTGTGGCAACACTACCTTTGGCCCAAAGAATTTGTTATCCATTCCGATCATGAATCTTTGAAATATTTGAAAACACAAGCCAATTTGAACAAAAGGCATGCCAAATGGGTTGAATTCATCGAGTCTTTTCCCTATGTGGTGAAGTACAAAAAAGGCAAGGACAATATAGTTGCGGATGCTCTTTCCCGCAAGATGATCTTACTCACCCAACTTGAAATCAATGTTTTGGGTCTTGATGACCTTAAAGAACTCTATGCTTCCGATTCTTTCTTTGGTCCTATCTTTACCAAGTGCACAATTGACAAAGGTTGCGATGATTTCTACTTGCACAAGGGTTTCTTGTTTAAGGCTAACAAACTATGCATTCCCGAGTCCTCGCTCCGTTTGTTGCTTCTACAGGAATCACATAGTGGAGGACTCATGGGACACTTTGGACGTGACAAGACACTCGCCATGCTATCTACACACTACTTTTGGCCACGGATGACGCGTGATGTGGAGCGCTTGGTGCGCCGTTGCCCAACTTGCCTCAAAGCTAAGTCCACGTTGAACTCTCATGGCCTTTATATGCCTTTACCAATACCACACACACCTTGGTCCGACATTAGCATGGATTTCGTCTTAGGATTACCTCGCACAAAGAATGGCAAAGATTCAATATTTGTTGTTGTCGATCGCTTCTCTAAAATGGCACACTTTATTCCTTGCAATAAGACCAACGATGCTTCACACATTGCAACTTTGTTCTTTAGGGAAATCGTTCGTCTACATGGAGTGCCGAAGACCATTGTTTCGGACCGCGATGTCAAGTTCACAAGCTACTTTTGGAAGGCATTGATGGCAAAGCTAGGAGTCAAGCTCCTCTTCTCCACCGCTTACCACCCACAAACCGACGGCCAAACCGAGGTGGTGAATCGAAGCTTATCAACTCTCCTTCGCGCATTAATCAAGCCAAACATCAAGGGTTGGGAGGAATGCATACCGCACGCCGAGTTCGCCTACAACCGTGCCTCCCACCGGGCGACCAAGCGAAGCCCGTTTGAGGTTGTCTATGGGTTCAACCCCAACACCGCCCTAGACATCCTACCACTTCCTCTACACGAGCGCACCGACATGGACGTCGACAAAAGAGCCGACTACATGAAGACATTACATGAGTCAACACGAGCAACTCTAGAGGAGCACACAAAGCGCCAAGCCACCAAGATCAACAAGTTGAAGAGGCCCATGGTATTCGAAGAAGGAGACCTTGTGTGGTTACACCTCCGCAAGGACCGTTTTCCGGATGAAAGGAAATCCAAGCTTGCTCCTCGCGGTGACGGACCTTTCAGAGTGCTCAAGCGCATCAACGACAACGCATACAAGATCGACATAACAACCTCAAAGTACTTGGTGCATGACACGTTCAACGTCGCCGACCTATCCCCTTTCCACGGAGATGCAAGCGTTCAAGAGGATGACGAGTCGAAGACGACTCTTTCCGAAGGGGGGGGAGATGATGTAGCCCCACATGTGGACAACACCATGGACACCATGCCAAATGGCCCAATGACAAGATCAAGAGTCAAGGCTCTTCATGAAAAGGTGACCTCGCTCCTCTCGATGTGTGATCTTGACCTTCCTTTGAATTGCTTGCTACCTCATGCCACTACCTTATGTATACTCAGGATCCACCCGGAAGATGACCCACAATGGAGTCAAGAAGATGGCCAAGAGGAACTCCAAGAAGATGGGCAAGAAGAGGAAGAAGGAGGCGAAGGCTCAAGGAGGAGCCAGCCGGCCTCCAGGCCGGCCTGGGCCGGCCCCCAGGCCGGACCCCCACCCGAGCCAGCCGGCCTCCAGGCCGGCCTAGGCCGGCCCCTAGGCCGGCCCTCCACCCGAAGCTGCCGGCCTCCAGGCCGGCCTAGGCCGGTTTCCAGGCCGGCCCTCCACCCGACGCCGCCGGCCTCCAGGCCGGCCTAGGCCGGTTTCCAGGCCGGCCACCCACCCGACGCAGCCGGCCTCCAGGCCGGCCTAGGCCGGTTTCCAGGCCGGCCATCCACCCGACGCAGCCGGCCTCCAGGCCGGCCTAGGCCGGTTTCCAGGCCGGTTCCCCACCTACCTGCCTCGTTTTGTACTAAGACTATAAATAGCTGTCCCTTTCCCCATTTGAGGGCTAGACTGAATCTGAGACTTGTGAGAGCTATGCTCCTCCTCCCTCGTAGCTAGGGTGCCTCGTTGAGGTAGATCTTGTTGTTGCTACTCTTTCACTGCGGTGTCTCTAGTAGTGCAAACCAATCTTTCACTGCGGTGATTCTATTGGATCGGTGGACCGGCCGGTAAGAGCAATCGGTTTCAACAAGAGTAAGTTTGGCTTTGATTCTTCGATCCAAAGGCTACCTTTTTGAGGGTTTGTTGTTGGGTGGAGTTCTTAGCAGGATTTGCTAGTTATCCTTGTGTTTTGCCCACGAATCCCCCTCGTTTCCCCTCGTGTTCTTCGTGTTCATCCCCGTTTTCCCCTCAAATCCGTGAAGATCGGGCCTAGCCCTACATCAGAAGTTACTGACACATAAGCACAAACTTTATGCCCATATAATTGATCCACATGTGACATGGGCAGAAAGCAGATTTCCGGGACTGAACAATGCGGCAGGCTACATTTCTTTACAGCGTAACCTAACTGTAGTTTCTAGTACTAGTTATCAATACAGAGGATAGCATGACCCTAACTACTTCTGCTACTTAGTTAATTGCAATGGGAGTAATTCGCCTCTTAGTGGGCTTACTCGATGCACTCTTCTTGGTTGACACTGGTGGCGGAGTCACTTCTACGGCCACAGGATTGGCCTCCATCTTAGCTTTGCTGGCCCCAACATCAACTTCCATATTGTCTGCCTTCACTGGCTTTGCGTGTTCATGGGTCGCGGTTCCTTCGGTAACTTCCTTCGTTCCTGAAGAGTTTTGAAGAATTACCATGTATTACAGGGGAAGTCCATGTAAGAAGGAACAGCGGTATCTAATGTATGGAGGGTGCGGGATCAGATTGTAACTCTCTGGTAGGTTACTGTGGTTAGAATGATGTGTATACCCTTGGTCCTTGGATGCATAGACAATTTTCATATGAGTGTATCTACTTACAGGTAACTGAAATAAGCACATTGGGAACCATTTGATTTAATTAAATGGATTTTTATTGTTGACATTTGTATATTACAAAAAAAATACAAGGAGCCAGCAGGTGCACTGCTTTTCAATTAGAAGAAATAAGTTTATTTTAAATTTATTTAGTCAACCAACTTGTGTGCGCAGAAGGAATTCTTTAACAAAATTAAGACCAATGCCAAAAAGGCTAGTAGTTATATGTTACTCATAACCAAACTGTGTTCACAAACAAAACCATTCGTTCATATGGTTGCTCATTGTGTGTCATGATCAGATGGGAAAATTTGGGCTAGAGCTGAAGAAGAATACGGACACAATCTTAACTTCATACGGTTTAAAGAATACATACACAAACTAAACTTCATACAGTTTAATGTAAAAGTGATTTCCAGTACTGCAGAATATATCAGCTACTTCAGCTTTTGCAACATGAGTAAATTGCTTGAAAGTAGGCTTACTCAATGTGCTGGTTTTGGCCAACACTGGTGGAGGAGTCATTGTATCCACAGGACAGGCTGACATCTTAACTTCACTGGTACCAACATCAATATCCATGCTATCTACTGTCAATGGTTTCATATTTCTGCATGTAACATTTGCTTCTGTAACTTCCTTTTTTCCTGGGGGTTTTCAGATAAATGAACTGTTAGAAGAGTGTTTTCAACTAAAGGTATGCCATGACAGACAACTGTCAATCTTACTAGCTTCCACCAGCATAAGATTACTGCACATCTGTCCTAAACGATTAATCAAAGGGTGTTGCATCACAGGGTCAGATGCGCTAATGAGGTACCCAGAAAGAGAAAAGACATAGAAAAAGGAATAGTAACAAATACCAGAGATGGTGTGCGGCTGGCCCAGTTCCTCATCCTCAAACTCAATAATAGTGCAGTAACCATCTCGTGATGACAATGCCAGGTACTTTGCATCAGAAGACCTGCACAAATAATGAAAATATAGATTTTAGTTCTGGTAGGATTGCCAAATAAGACGAGTTCTATTTTATACAATGGAGAAGACTCCAAAAGAAAAAGAAAAAACTGTTGTAGTACTAGTACTCACCATGCAATATCTGTAATGGCAGCATAATGTAGACCAGCATGTATCAGAACTGGAGCAACACTTTCAGTGTCATAGACATACAGTGAGTTGAAAGTAGCAACAGCGAAAACAACTCTGTAAGGGAGCTTGAAAAAACCTTCTGCAATAGTACAGAAGTACTTCAGTTTCATTGTAACAGATCAGTAAACAGTGAGAACCTCCAAGCAAGGCTGCAAATCAAGTGAGCTACCTGATTGAGAACCACGCAGGCTGAAAAGAACAGGGCAAAAACGAACTGCTACTATAGCGGTATAGCGGTATAGCCTTACTTGCACCAGGGAGTTGTATTGCAGACCTGCAGTGTCAAACAAGTTAGTATCCTAAATAACTACTCCCCCCGTTCCTAATTATAAGATGTTTTAGCCTTTTTCCAGATTCACATGTATCTACATGTATCTAGACACACTTTAGTATGTATGTTTATTCATTTTAGTCCGCATCTAGTCAACACGTGAAGGTTCTAAAACATCTTATATTTAGAAACGGAGGGAGTACAACACCAGGTATACTGGGATAAGTTATACGCTCAAGAATAAGATGTTAAGAACGTCTCTAGAAACAACATACTTATTTTTAACATCCTAAGATAACTAGGCAATCAAAGAGCTCTGAAATGTTATGACATCAGCTCCCTCCTATAACTGACTTTTAGATGAAGGTTGATTTAACTTTCCAGGAACACCTAGGGAAATAAGTATGGTCTTCTTCTGTTTACTTGTTATTAGAGTTTGGTGTAATGTGAAGGAACAAACTAGTGATAAATATTATGTGATGCCTAATTTTTCACAGTATGTTATTCTAGACTTGTGGATACCAGCCATAAATGCATCGGAGACATTTATTTAAAGGCAGAAATGTGGTCGTGTTATTTCTAGTGTTGGATGTGCTACCTTGACAGGTCTGAATACCAAACAGAACACAGACTACCTATCTGAACTTGTACACACATGTGATCCCAAACAGATCAAGTAATTGTTAATCTCAAAGAGAAAAAAAACTCACTAAACATGGACTCTTTCTGCAAAAGTCTACATCGTCCAGCAATGCCAAGATCACAACAAGACAACCGTTAAAATCACTTTGATTTTGTAGCAATGGAATCACTTCGCAACAAATTTGGTAGCTGCACAGGGGTATGAGACGAACCTACAGCTCTACCAGTAATCTTTAGCTACGAACAGATAAAGTAAAATCACTTTGATTTTGTACCAAATGGAATCGATTTGCAATAAATATGTAGCTGCACAGGGACTTGAGACAAATCTAGAGCTCTAACGGTAATCTTGTGCTATGATAACAACATTTCTATCATAGATGCAGAAATTGGGAGGCCCTTGGTCGTTTCGAGGCTCCCATGAGCTCCACCAATGATGGCAATGGACGAGGAACTGCCACGTTCATCGACCTGTACAGTCTCCTCAGCTTCACGTTCAGAACCTTCGACGATCCGACCGCAGCAGGATCTGCTCTGTCAGTGCCAGGGCCTTCTGATTTGTTGCTAATGTCTGACAGAGCAGTGCGGTCCTCTGAAGGCAGTCCTTCACTGGGCTTGCAAACTTCCCAGAGTTTAGCTCTTCCAACTGAACTCCCTTCTTTGGATACGAATCTAGCTATCCTGATTCGTTGCGCGCCCGGACTGCATTTCGCATCCACGGCAAGTTCAGCACAGCCATCTGTACGCGAACTGTGCTCTTGAACTTCAGCTTCACTGATGTCGATTACTTCGATGGAGTCGCAGTCCTTCGGCAACTCAGGTTCTATTGCTGGACCATGGAGCTCTTTCGTTACAGCTCGAGTTGAATCAATCACCTTGGCAATCCCGTTGTCAGGTTTGACGTCCTTCCAGAGCTCAAATGATTTTGTATTTGGGTTCTGCAATTCCTCCTCAAATTTTACTTCTTCGTCCACCTGAACACTCTCAGACTCGTCTTTCCAAAGTTCACAGTCCTGAGGTAACCCAAACCTTGCTCTCCCAAACAGTGTCACCGGCGCCGCCACTTCGATTGCAAAATCCTCTGCTACCAGTTCTTCGTTTTGTAAAACCTGACTGCAAATAGCAGAAAAGTTGTCTTCTTCCTCACTCTGCTTCATCTCTTCTACCGCGGTTGGCATCGCCCGCAGTGAGCCTACGACGGTAGGATTCCCATGTGGTATCCCGAGCAACTTCCAGATTGGATCGTCGGGGCCTAGCCTGGACATGAAGCAGTGTTTCTTGACATAGGCCAGATCCATGGCAAGGCAAGGAGGTGTTGTCGAGATGACCCACTTAGGCTGGAGGAACCGCAGGGCCTGCTCCAGCTCCTCGCGAGACGAATGCATTGTCAAGCACACGTGCCACACCCCGAACTCATCCCGCATAGGTTCCGTCAGCACCAGTTTCTTCTTCAGTGACGCCTCCTGTGGCTCGTAGTGTGCATACCACTGGGAAGAAGGCCTGATGATGAGGGGCTCAGGCTGCTGCTTTGCCCGTGCAAATTCAAGCATCTCCGTTGCTCGCTCCGACAACCGGGGAAATTCGATCACCTGGAAGCGAGAGGACGTGTCTTCGGTGAGGATCTCCGGTGCGACGAGTGAGAGGGTGTGGTAGCAGTATGAATTCTTGTCCCTGTCAACGTATATCTTCGACCCAAACGCCCTTGACACCTCGATCAGTATCTCTTCCTGTCCCAGCATGTCGGACACGAGATAAACTGTCGGCGCATTTGGGTGCTCCCAGATGCAATTGATCACCTGAAATTAGAGAGTAAACAACGAGATGAGACACACGAGCTCGGTTGCTGGTTCTAAATTCCGAATTGCTGACTACAGCAGCACAACACAAGTACCTGGCGTATGGAGGCCTCCTTGGCCGGGAATTGCAGCGCGCACTTGGCGAACGTGCAGTCCAGGAAGAGGTAGTCGATGCGGCAAGACGGCGGCGCCTGGCTCGCTCCTGGTCCCTCGGCGGTGATGTACCTGAGGGGCAGGCCCTGGATGCAGTCGGGAGTGAGGCGGCAGTCGCCGGTGTGCAGGACGTTGCCGAAGGCGCCCTCGAACAGGAACATCACCGCGCCTGCAAGCAGCAGCGGCAGCAGAAGAATTTATTATCAGTCGTGGTGCTACCAATGGGGAAATCAGCGAGAAGGGGAAGAGGACGGCGTAAGCGAACGGACCAGGGCAGTGGTTGGCATCGAATGCGGTGACGGTGAAGTCTCCCTCGGGGTCCTGGATGAGCACCCGTGCGCCGAGCTCAATCTCCACGAACGCATCCGGTCCAAGCTTTGAGAGGGGAAAATTTCCAAGAAACATGGGGAACGGATATGAGATGCAAAGAAACGAACAAGGCAGAGAGAGAGAGATGCAGGGTAGGTTGGTGTTGGTAGTTACCTGAGGGAAGATGTGGCGGGCGATGAGGACGGTGAGGCGCGAGGCGTAGACGGCGCCGGCGGCGCTGGTGGTGGTGATGCCGGTGAGGTGGTCGCGGTGGGCGTGGGTGAGGAAGCGGTGGCGCTTGAGGGCGGAGGCGGGGGTCCACGTGTCCACCGCGAAGGGCAGCCCCCTCGGCAGCTCGATCGGCATGGCCCCTCTCTTCCTCTTCGACGACGACGCCGGCGGCGGCTATCTCGCTGTTCTGTTTTGGTGGAGTGGAGGGAAGGGGGGATTCGTTTAGCGGGGCTCCGAAAATTTTGAGTTTTTGGCGCCAAGAGTTGCGAACATTTCCCCTTTCAAGTTCTGCTTCGGTTCCCCTCTCTCGATCAGGCCCTTGTGTCATTGCTGTTGCGACAGCAAGACGGTAACCGCTTTGGGCAGCGGTTATAGAAGTACGATTTTTTAAAGTACGAATCCTCATAGCACAATCTATTTTGATCTAAACATCAAAGAATCGAATGATTCAATGGTTAAAAAAAAGTCGGCAGGTGAATAGTAGATATCAAATATATTTGTGCACGTTCACCTTTCACTGTGTTTGGTTTTAGCCAAGTCACCAAGTGTGTCTTGCCACAAAAAAAGGCTAACCAAAACTTTGGTTTAAGGTTTTGCTTGCCCACAATTCAAACATACCCTACATCTCTACATACATGTCCGCACAGTCTCATCTCATCAGCAAACTGATCAACAACGACATATTCTTTTAAACTTAGCAGCAATAGTTGCAGTCCTCTTAGACAAAAATTTGGGTTGCCCCTAGTGTTCTTCTTAATGGAGAAACACCTACCACCCTGGTCCCTCTTAGTAACAATAGGTTTGAAGCTTCAGTGCCTTAATCCTGGCACACTTGGCTCTCAGGGCTGTCTTGCCGACGATCTTGAAGCAACCACTCACATGAAGACGCTGCAACAGAGGGCAGCTATCAACAACGACTGCCAGCTCTTCGTCGTTGACGCCGCAGCCTACAAGGGCAAGGTCTTGCAGCCCTTGCAATGCAGCGATCCCAAGAGTCTGTTCCCTGCTCCCATCATGTAGCTCGAGACGCTTGAGTTGTGTGCATGTTTTGCCAATGACTTGATACACATCCCTTTCCATATATTTGTAGCCTGAAAGGACGATTTTCTCCAGCAGAGGATACCTTGGTATTACCTCCGCCAATCCTTCATATGAGATGTGGGAGCAGTTCACAAGGTCAAGGACCTTCAGAGAGGGCGACCTGCAAAAGTAGCACTTGCCTCTTAGCAACCCCCTAAAACGTTGATCATTTATTGGAAGCCAAATGAACATGGTTACAGCTACACAGCTCATACGTCCTATTACAATCTTCGTGGTGCATTACATGTAACTCTTGTATTTTTTTTCTATTGATACATAACTTTGTTTTCTCCTTGTAATTATATAAAAAAAGGACCAGTAGAATGCTATCTTTTCACTGTTTTCGTAGAAAAAACTTAGCAACGCATTCTATGTAGTAAAACAGTAGAACAAAATCATTTCAAAGGATGACTGAACATCCATTTTACATAAATGGATCTAGTTGGCATGCATTTCCGAAAACCGTTCGATCAATGGGCACCAAGAAATTAATTGAAAGGGCCGATGATGGAATACTCAAGTTATGCACCGCTAGTGATAATTGAACTGAGACGTGAATTTAACACAAGTATAATTCTAGTTCTTGCAACTAAATTCCTTTCTTTACAAAGGATTTTGACCAGCGATGCAGTATAACTACACTGACCAATTAGAATGTTGTTACATCAAAGTGATATAAGTATATACACCCGAACATTTGATTTGAACTCATAGTCATGGCTCATGACCCTTCAGCTTTGTAAAAGAAAGTATGTGTCTGTATTTGGTTTAAAACACAAGTGTGATGTAAAGGCAGCATAATAGGTCTTACCTATCTTTAGAAATATGTGAAATCTAGTAAAATTTTGAGTGCATAAATCATCCTGTGTTGTGTGAACAAGGTGGTGATAATAAAAATTGGGACATGATTTCAACACAAGAAGTATTATCTTTTTTTGCAACTCAATTCTTCACTATATCAACAATTGATTTGCCCACATATAGTTATAGTATGAAATATATGGCTTCGATCTTCCAAAACAGAATCTATCACTACGAAATTAGCGGAAGTGAGTGGCTCTTTTTTTATGTTTTGACATCAAAAATAAAATTAGTCTGATTTCTAATAAAAAATCTAGAAGACGTTCTTTTAGTATCGAGAAAAGTGTACCTGTCCCCTATGTACTTGAGGAGCTTATCAGTAAGAAACCAGTCTCCAACAAACACCTCCATTCGCCCGTCGGATCGGTCGACAGCCACCTTCAACATTTCGCACAAATCACCAGCGTTCATGTCGAGGAGCTTGTGGTGGTGCCGCAGTTTGCACCGATCGCCACAGATCAGGCTGCTTGGCCGCCTCGAGCCACGAGTGGCAAACAAGGCCCGCGCCCATGAGCAGATCAACAAGCCCAACCTTGGAGAAGATTGAACTGAGGGCATCGAGAGGCAGCTCCGACCAGTCCCTGGTAGGCTGTGTTCGTGCGTCCATTTCTTCGGGGACCCTGAAACTGAAAACAAGGTCACTACTACTGTCACGCTGTAACCAATGTAGTACATCGAGAGATGGCGAACTGCCGAACTCTACCTGAATTCTTTCAGCTTGTTCAAACGATTAGTGGTTGTGTTCGTCTTCTTGGAGGTTTAGACACAATCTATGGAGGCGAGGCAGGTTGTCAATTCACGGTGAACTGGAGAAGTTGAAAAATTAGGAGTAAACAATAACAAAATACGAAAATTCATCCATCATCAGTTCGCCACTATACAAGAATTCAAAATCAAGACGCTGGAGACACACAACATACCAGTAAATAACTAGAGCTTGATTCCCCCAATGGCCTACGAGTACGAGGCTGCTGCTTGCTCGGCTACTCCTCCGATGGGCCGCTCCTCGATCGCCTCGACGCTGCACGGCGCCCGCGTTCACACCTCGTAGCACCGGTCGCCGCCGCCTCCGCGCCTTCGCCGCCCAGACTTCACCGCGCTAGGGTTCCATCTCCTGCTCCTCCTGCTCCTCGGGGATTGTGAGGTCTCTCTCTCTCTCTTCTCTCTCTCTCTCTCTCTCTCTCTCTCTCTCTTCTCTCTCTCTCTCTCTTCTCTCTCTCTCTCTCTCTGCGGTGAGACTTAGGCCTCCTTTGGATCACAGGAATTTCAAAGGCTTTTCACGGGATTTGAATCCTATGGATTGTTTCCTCCGGAACGTGTTTGGATCAAAGGATTGAGACCCTGAAATTCCTGAGGATTGGGTTCCTAAGGTGCTCATTCCGGAGGATTCTAAACATTAGGTCTGAGCTCTAGGAAATATTCCTGGCGGGAAAGAGAGCACGCGCGCTGAGCTCTCGCGCCAAAACAGGCAGCGCTGATTCGTTGTCCGGCAGCCAAAAAGTAGCACACGTCTGTTCCTGTAGATGTTTGAATGCCCAAATCCAAGAAGAATTAGTATTTTAATGCATTGACTTCCTCTACTATTCCTATGGTGCAGCCAAAGGCTCTTCCTTTTCAATTCCTATGGTTTGCCGTTCCATAGGATTGGAGATGTCATCCACCCAAATCCTCTACTTTTCCTATTCCTTTGTTTTCAAAATCCTATAATCCAAAGAAGGCCTTAGTTGATGTCTTGATGAGCCTCTCTCGTGGGCCTTGTGGGCTTCGGTGCGAAGCGAAGTCGCCACATATAGGGGGTGTAAACGTATTGGATCTGTTTGGATTTTGCTGGTACCATATCCTTTACTGCATTTTTCTCTCAGATCTGATAATTATTTGGAGCAGATTTGAATGACGATATGTCGAATCACGGATTTAAATCATAAAAGGAGTGGACTTATACCAAAAGCAAAAAAAATACAATCATATAAATAGTCTCGTATGTATAGAATTATATTTCTAACATTTTTTGAACGATTTAACCTATCAACCTATCAAGCAATAACAAGTCAACAAATATACATATGATTTAGACTCAACATTAATGAAATGTATAAATATAAATTTAAAATTCAACCATCTCTTGTCCAGTGGTAGAATTCATAGGCGGACATGCTCGCCAAATGATCTCGTCAACTTAATAATTGCAGATTAACCTTGACATGGAAGTAAAAAAAATTCAGAAAATCCGATTTAAAATCATCAGATGATTCCAATTGATTTTCGAATTATCCATATCCGCAAGCTATTTGCTATACCATATCCAGACATAATTTCGTAATCGGATATCATACGTTAGATTTCCTCAAACGAGATATCGATCCTTTATCCGCAAGCAATTCGCTATACCATATCCGGACATAATTTCGTAATCGGATATTCTTATACGTCATATTTCCTTATACGTCAGGATTCGGCATGGAATTATCCTATCCTTTTACACCCCTAACCACACACGACATGAAAAAAATGATAGTGTGCGCTCAATAAAAAATAACCAAATAAAATCCATGAAAGGAAATCTGGCAAAAACTCAATCAATAATGCATGCTGAAAGGAACAAAATGGGAGCATTTTCATACACTCAGATGGTGAGAATGCAGACGGCATACCGTTCGCGGTGTTCCTTGTCGCCCATGTCCGCAAGCACATTGCTTCGCGTGCACCTTTGCTTTATGAGGCGGACTGCGTGACTAAAAACAAAAAATTATAGTGGAAGGAATTAGTTTAGTGGGCATTCTTCTGGCTTGCATTCCTAGGTAACCATGGAACTTCATGTCGTTGTCGACTTATCGGTGTTGTGCTCCTCATCGATAGTCGTATCGCCTGGGAACACAGAGCTTCAACCTCGAGTCTAGCAAAGATTGAAACTAGTTTGGTCAATTCGAGTATCACTTCTAGGTAACCAGAACGAACCGAATTTATGTGCTAGGGATCGTCCCCACAGTCCCTAAGCCCAACAACGGATCGGTCAAACCCTAGAGCACTTGTAGACCTTCGATTCCCTCGGCTCTCGACTCCACGAGACCCTATCTCCCCGACCCAATAAATCAGTTCCCAATTCTCACTTGCCATCCCGATTCTACTCCCCCCCCAGCTAA
This sequence comes from Puccinellia tenuiflora, assembly GCA_012064385.1. NCBI lineage: Eukaryota > Viridiplantae > Streptophyta > Magnoliopsida > Poales > Poaceae > Puccinellia > Puccinellia tenuiflora. The sequence continues at coordinate 323,619 of QRDG01001609.1, forward strand.
CGGTGATGTCCTAAACCTACTAGTAGCTGCCTACCACATTCTGCCGCCATGCCGCTCGCCACCTGATGTTGGACTCGAGGTTGAAGCTCTGTGTACCCAGGTGACACAACGGTCGACGAGGAGCGCAACACCGACAAGTCGACATATGGCATGAAGCAACGAGAAATTATGCAACTTGATTTCATGCTGGGATCACAAACTTAAGTCTTTTAAAAAAGATTAGAAACTTTGCACTGCAATGTTTGAGGTTGTTGATATATAAGGTAGATGGCCTTGTTATTTAGATGACCTTGTTATTCGTAGTCTTCTAAAAAAATAGGTTTCACTTGTGCACAGTTCGGTCATGGAGAAAGTGTACGACTGATGGGTATCCGAAAATTTCAGTCACCAAGAAAGGCTCATTTCGATTTTGAAATTTAGGAGATCCAATTCAGAACACACCAAAAAAAAACTTAAATTTCGGTCTAGACGCTCTTGTTAATGACGCATATAAACAAATGTGAGACAACATACCAACTTATCACTTTGCTATAAATTTCAGTGTCCTATACCGAACAATTTTGTGTGTCACTGTGTGTGTATGTTCATCCGCGTTGTACTCGACATTTTTCATATACAAACAAGAAACCGTGTATTTTCTTCCTCTTTTTGTTGACGGAATCACAAAACGGACGATACTTTTTTCTCACAATCTCTTAGCATGCGACCTAACTATTGGTTTTTTAATCGACGACAACGCATGGACAAAGGTTCGAGTGAAAAAGAAAAACTACCTCGTTCAGAAAAAAAATGCAAACAAATCCTCATATAATACCCCGTAAACTAACGTCCCCACCCGTGCATATATCAAATGAACGCACAGAGAAATCCAGCAAATCAAACTTTTTTCCAAGGATTCGAATTTCAAAAGTTCTTCAAATTCCTTTGCATGGAAAGCCTCTGGGTAGTTGTAACTGAACCTTAGCATCGGCGATCCACGGTGTCACACACACACGAAACATGCCACCTCATTTTGCTCAACCCACGAAAATTATGCACGCCACGTAACCTCCGCATGCGCAGCGCAACCCACCCGCCCGCGTCCGGCGGCCATCTCACTGTCACGTGGACCTCGTTGCCAGTGGGACCCGGCAGTCGGTGACCGTGAAGGTCGGGCCGACGAGTCCGCCGAAGAGCGAGCAGACGCAGCGGGGAAGAGAGCGAAGCCAAGCTGTGTCAGCTGGATAGACACGGGGGAGGGAGGGCCCACGGCTCAGCCTGCCAAGTGCGAACGTTCCTTTTTTCCGCCGGATATTTTAAAGCCGCCTTCCGTTACTCCCCCGAGCCGTCGTCGCCGCCGCCGCTTCCCGTTCCCTCCTCCGCCGCTCCGTTCCTCCGAGCGCCCCGTCCCTCCACCGCCGCCGCCGCCGTGGGGCGCGAGGGGAGACGGGACTGGCTCCGGCGTCATGGCTTCCAGCAGGTGAGCTCCCCCGTCGACCTCTCTCGCTCGCTCTCCCATCCTCCGCCTCCTACGGCCCTCTCCCGCGCGCGCCGATTGGCTCTCCCGGTGGCCGCCGTGAGCTCGGATGCTGCCTTCGGATACGGCGGTTGGGATTTCTTGCGCCGGTTCAGCCATGCGTTGCTTCCGATTAAGAGAGTGCTTAGGTTGGGTTGCTCAAATTTTTTGCTTCGTTTTGGGGAGGAGCTGGTGGTGCCTGCCGGGTGGGGAAGCTCGCGATTGGGGATTACTCCAGTGCCAAATCGTCTATCGGTTTCTTCCTTGCAAGTTTTTGTCGATTAGCTGCGCAACTCGACTTCAATTTTGTATTACTTCCCAAGCGCGTACTGGGCTGTGGGCATGCGAATGTTTCAGCTTGGCTTTTAGCCCTCCCAAATAATTTGGGATTACCTGGGGAGGGTACTAGGCTAGGCTGACGACTTGTGTCCCGTGGAACTTTGTTCTTGCACTTGCCACTTGGCATAGTACTAGTCCTGTAGCTGACGATAACTGGGAAACCCCACTTTAGCTGACATATTTTAACTAGAGCCTGATGGCGACTCTTTTGGGGAAATGCAAATGCTCATAATTTTGTTCCAGTATGATGTTTTTCTTTTGGTAAGTGCCATGGGGTTTCATACACATGCTTGATCCATGGGTTCAAGATTAGAAGCAATCATCGTGCAAGCTAACACAACCTCTTGTGTTTCTGGCCCATATTTTCTCCAGGTCCACCACGGGGTCCTTGGGTGTTGATGACACCGACCTGGAAGATGTCAAGGCCTCAAAAGATAGAGATAGTCCATCGCACTTCCTCAGGCTCCTAAACGTTCAGAACCAGTCTCTTCTATCGGGTCTTGCTTACTGCATCGCGTCCTGCAGCATGATTTTGGTCAATAAGTTTGTATTGTCTGGCTATGGTTTCAATGCTGGAATATTTCTGATGCTCTACCAGGTATATTGCTATTTCTGACTCTATAATTCTCGTGCAAATTGTGCTGTCCTTCTGTGTTATGTCTGCTGCTTCGGTGACAGTGCTAGTGTCTTCTTCATCATGTTTTACTGCAGAACATTGTATCGGTGACCATCGTTTCTACACTGTCCCTCTCTGGCGTCATCTCAACTGAACCGTTAACATGGAAGTTAATCAAAGTTTGGTTGCCTGTGAACATCATATTTGTCGGAATGCTAACCACAAGCATGTTCAGGTATGTGTCAGGTCTTGAGATCATTTTGAGCTGGGCACTGTTTTTTGTGCAGTTTATGTTAGTCTGCACTTATATCCTTTTTCGTATCAGAATATGGAATCGGCAATTAAATTAAAGCAGTTAATTTATATGTTGTTGTCTTTTCCTTCATTTCGTAAAATGAACCACACATTTTCTTTGCTTCCAACTATGCATAAAGGAACTTCCCTTAAACAGTATTGATGCTTAATAATGTTTGACACCTCACAAAGTTCATTTAGGGAGAAACTGTTTGTTCTGCTGATATTTGGTGGGTGTTAAAATTTGTGATGAATATCTGCTGCAGCTCATCTGCTTTGGCCTCTGTTCATGGTCAATTAGTTCGATAGGACAACGATAAACCTGAATCAGTTTGTAAGCTTCCGGATCATTTTGAGTTGTTTTCCATATGAGCTGTGAAGAAATTGTTCCTCAACTTGTAGTAAGGAAGTTTGTAGTCTTTTTTAAAATTTATTTCCTGCACCTTTTAATATTTTCTCTACCTTTCAGTTTGAAGTACATCAATGTTGCGATGCTGACTATATTGAAGAATGTCGCGAATGTACTTACTGCTTCTGGGGAAACGTACTTCTTTAAGAAGCAGCATGATAGACAAGTTTGGATTTCTCTCATGTTGATGGTATGTCAAATTAGAAGTTACAAATGTTTAATAGGACTAGAATGTATTTTCCTCTTCAATTGCTGAATAATTGCACGTAGTTGATTTGTTGCCTTATATTCAATTCAATCATAGGTATTCAGGAAATGCTGGCTCTAAATAAGTGTATCAAAGACCTGACGTACCTCTGTTTCGCTGTAGATAATCTCAGCAATTGCAGGAGGAATAACAGATCTCTCATTTCATGCAGTCGGCTATACATGGCAGATCTTAAACTGTTTCCTAACGGCATCATATTCGGTATTGTTCTTGATGCCACCTATAAGCTGATAACGATATGCAGCTGATTATCGAACTGTTACTTCTCCCAAATATTATAGATTCTCATCTCCAGTTCCATAGATTGAAACTAGTTATGTGACAAATATCCTCAGTTCTGAGGTGCCTCCATATAATTTTGAACAAATGAACTGTTTTCTTCCAGCTTACATTGCGGCATGTAATGGACAGTGCTAAGCAAGCTACCAAGTCTGGGAATTTGAATGAGCTTTCAATGGTTTTACTGAATAACGTTCTTTCGCTACCATTGGGAATTATCCTCGTGCTTGGTTTTAATGAGGTGGAGTACCTGTTGGAAACGTAAGCTCATGATTTAAACTTCACTCACTCATTTGTTCTAGCATGATCCTAATTAATAACATACAAACTGTACCACCATCTTTGTAACAACTATTCATCCTGAAAGTTCCTTTCATGTCCTGCCTGGCATTCCAATTTCCAAGTCAGTTCCTTTTAGACGCACAGAGTCTAGAAGTTACTGCAATGGCCATTCGATCCAAACCTTTCCAGGAAAGCGATACCTATGCTTAAATGTGTTTATCTGCTAGTAAAGTACCAAGATACAACAAATCCAATCACAGCTAACTAGAAAAGTTGGTTATATCTGCAAATGTTTAACTCTTTATTTGTCTTATATATTGAAACAAAATTTGCAGGCCTCTCCTGAGGGTGCCTATGTTTTGGTTTGTCATCACTGCTAGTGGGGTCCTGGGGCTTGCTATCAGCTTTACTTCGATGTGGTTTCTTCGACAGACAAGCGCAACAACATATAGGTTCCAAATGGATCTGACTACCAACCTTTCTTAAATGGGCAGTCTTGAGTTTCTAACACCAGTATTGCTCCTGTTACAGCCTTGTAGGGTCTCTCAACAAGATCCCCCTCTCTATCGCTGGAATCCTTCTCTTCAAAGTCCGCACAAGCATGGAGAACTCCATGAGCATACTGTTTGGTAGGTTTTTTCTACAATGAGGTGAAACCTTATATAACCTTTGGGTTGATACAATTCCACATTTGACTAACAATAAAAAATGCACCCTTGACTATGTAGGTCTATTAGCGGGAGTATTTTTTGCCAGGGCGAAATTGCGTGACAGCTCCCAGTCCTAGCTGTCTGCCAAGGTGTACAGGTGCTAGAAGAAGGTAGATAGGAGTCTGCTGATCATCGAAAGCAGGATGCTCCCTAAAATTGCACTCTGGGAAATTTGTGCATATGCAGGTTCTTTCCCAGTTGGCAAAGGTAACAGACAAAAAATTAGTTAGCCTGGTGCTACAGTTTTCCTTTTCGTTTCTTCTGGCCTGCGACCTAGAAGGCTGGAACACTGTTGTTGCATGTATGATACAGTCAGATAGATGCTGCTCAAATATGCTACTCCTACCTGGTTGGGTGAGTCCATGCAATGCATTGTGTAAATAGTAAAAATACGCATGCATACTCTCGCACTACTTGTACTTGGGTTCAGCTACGTGGAAAAGCGCAGGTATGACATGAAGTGACTTCCAACGTTTTTTTTAGAGCGAATTCCACTTTTTAGCCCATATTTATGCATTTGTGACACTAATTACCCCATATAATGTAAAATCATCTAGATTACCCATTTTAGAACCTTTGATATATATATTTTTGGATACATGTCAGTTGGTAAAGGTGTGAGGTGATGATTGAGACTCAAAAATACCAAGACAACGACAAGAAGTTGAACAGATGGTGAAGAGAAGGCTGACCATCGATGCCACACTCCGATCTTTGCATATTTTGATGCACCACGTAGACCTAACATTCCGGTCTATCCTAATGAATTGTGCAAATTGTCAAAATGGGGTAAAACCATGTTCAAACTTTCATATATGGTGCATTTATGATGTTGTCTCACTAAATGGGGTAATAAGTGTCACAAATGCACAACTATGGGGTAAAAAGTGGAATTCACTTTTTTTTATAAAGAGAATAAATGAATATCGTAAAGATACCAATTACATCCAGCTTCTGCATCAACAAGATATTGAAAGACATCAAAGTTACACACAACCAAGAACAAAATAAAAAAAATAGAAAAATAAAAAAATAAAGACTCCATCCTAGTGATGAAACACTCGCAACAACAACACTCTAATCACCAGCAAAGACAATACCTGGACCGCAAAATAGGTTCTCTAAAAGCGACACCTCTTAGTGCACAAACATTGTCATCGTCCGATCAAAGATCTTGAGGTTTTACCCTGAAGAAAGACCGGGATCCAAAACAATGCCTTCAGCAAGGGCATTGCCAGGTACAACTAATTAAGGCTAGACTTTAGGCTTTCCATATAGAATTACGTTTCGGTACTCATGAAGCACCACCAGAAATGTTGTCCACCTATGTTGTCGCCCCCTCCTGCCAAGGCCGCTGCTGCAAATCCTCAACACCAGACACGCAGGAAAACTTGTGCCGCAAGTCTTCATCACAACCAAAACTCCTCTCCGCCATTACAGGCCTCCAATGCCACCATGACTTTCTTCACTACTGTTAATGCCATGAAAATCTATTTAGACTGTCCCATGGCACCGGCAAGACAGTGAGCTTCGCGCCACGCCCTCCTGAAGCATCTGGGCCGAAGATAAGGGCGTGCATGACCGGATAAATTTCGATCTAGATATCCATTATCGCCATGCGCCAATCATCTGCGGAAATCTCCGAGAGGAAGGCTGGAACTCGTTGGTGGCCAGATCGAGGAGATCGACATGAAGCAGATCGACGACTTGGCGCTCAAAGAATAGCACGGCCAAACCACCTTTATTCAAGCCGAGCTCGTAGCCCCCACGCCACTAGCCCGCTGTAGAGAAGAAGACGAACCAGACCATCCCCGACTTGGCTAGATCTGGCGCAGATCAAAGGCCTGCGCTAGCGCCACTCGGGGACAACAACCTGTTTGGCCGACGCTCGTAATGGCCGTCGCACGCCAAGGCAGCAGCGCCTCGGATGGCAAAGTCTAGGGCCGTCGCCTCGCCCTATCCGCCCTCTCACAGCGCCGCCACCACCGCCGGGGGATAGGCCTACAGGTGGTGCTGGCTAGGGTTCGGTTGGGGGGGGGGGGGGGGGTGGGGGATGTTTACAAGTATGTGTTAGTGGTTGTCATTGCTGATTTTTGTTGTTTTTTCGTGGTAGGACTGGTATCCTTTTCGTATGTCCTTGTATGTGTACATATATTGGTGCGTTTTATAAAATCTTGCGCAGATGCATATGATTTTGAAATAAATAACGATTTTGCTAATTCTCACTCGAATAAGAATTACCTTAGAGCTCAGTCAACTCTTTAGATGTTGGATATGGCTGTGGATATTGGTGTTGATCAACTGCACAATGCTTGTAACGGAATTTTCCCGGTTAGCCCATTGTTGCAACTGATTTTTTTCCCACTTGCATACTGATTACAAGTGGTTTTTTGTTTTTTGCCATTTTAAACCAAATTACCACAATTTTCGCTGTGCTATGATTGCGATTGTATTTGTTTTTCAAATGTGGGCTAAGTCCTTCCAGTGAGAATTAAATCTATTTCTCATTCGAATAAGCCCTACGCGGACCTAATGGATAAATAGAGTCGAAATTCTCTAAAATGCACACTCTGATGAAAAAATATTATTCTTTGAAGTGAATGTACTCTCTCCACCCCCAATTATTTATGTGCACTAATTTTGACACTCAATTTGACTAATAAAACATTTGGTATGTACTAAAAAAAATCATACTATTGGATTCGTATTAAAAAAAAGTTCCTAATGTTATATTTTCTGACATATTTTGACAATATTGGAAAACTGTCGCGTAAAAATAAAAGGTTAGAAATGATTTTGGATTTTTTTTCCGTGTGTTTGCTTAGATCTAGTTTGAAGAATGCGTAAGTTGGTCAATTCGGCCAGCTGATCACTCCTACTCCCCAAGGATTTGGTTACGGATTGAAAAAAAATCTCAGGGGGCAGCGAGATTTCCGGTAAACGTGGTTACCGGAAAATTACCGGTCGGTTACCGGGTGAGATTATCAAACAAAATTTGAAATTTAAATATAAAACGTTAAAAAAAATTAAAATTATATTTGGGGCAGATGAATACGGTTCAAATTCGAACGGACCAATTTTTTTTACCGATAAACTCATTTCTCGAAGGGGACTGATAAATCCGGTTACCGGTCGGTATCCGTGGCTACTCCCTCCGTTCCATATTAGATGATTTCCAAATACATGTTTTTAGATGTAAAATATGTCTAGATACATCCAATTAGAATTCAACTAATATGAAACGGAGAGAGTAACAAATTGCTATATTACCGTTGAATGCCTCCTAGCTTGCACCCAGATTTGTTACGGCCGAGCGAGATCGATTCCAACCATAAAAGAAAGGAGACTGGATCGATCCATCGATCCATCCATCCATCCATATCGTGGGTGGTTTGGCTACACGTAAGCTGTACGCATGGGACTAGTAGAATACGTAAGCGTCTCTGAGATCGAGTTGGAGACATTACCGTGTCTGTCTCGGAAACATCGATCACACGTACTGTACTAGATGTGTCCTGATCGGTCTCTTCTTCGATCGATGACTTTTTATAGACACCAATCCAGAGCGACGACGACCCAACAACCTCCGGCCCTAACCCTAACCAGCCCCACCCACCTTCCCCTCGATCGCGATGAGGAGCCCCACGGCTGTCATGGCGGTGGCAGCGATTCTGCTGCTGCTGCTAACCCTGGCGGCGGCGCCCACGGACATGACTATCGAGGAGGAGCGGGAGAGGATCGAGGAGGAGCGGCGGCAGGTCATGGCGGAGCGGAAGATGAAGAGGATCGAGGAGGAGCGGGAGCAGATCATGGCGGAGTGGAAGGCCAAGCACGGCAACAACTTTAGGGAGAGAAGCGAGAAGGAGGCCCGGTTTCTGTTCGCGAAGTGGACGATCAGGCACGGCAAGAAGTACAGCTCAACTCGCGAGGAGAAGCGCCGGTACGCCATCTTCAAGCACAACCTCCGCGAGGTCGATGAGGAAAATGTCGCCTTCAGCCGCAAATCATACAGAAGCAGCATCGACGGGCCGTTCAGCGACCTCACCCATGAGGAGTGGGTCTCGAGCCCCATGGTCAATGGGTATATACCCGATAAACCCATCCGCCCTCAACAAGAACAACGTGGATTTATTATGTTTGAAAGACCGGAAATTACAAGGCCGGCGTCTGGCAGCATCAAAGTTTGGGAGGAGCTGCTTTTGAACCATGCTGACTTTCTTAGGGACAAACTTTTGCAATACTTTGATGGCCATTCATTCTCTTATTTGACATGATCCCAAGTATAAAAGACACCTTATTTCTTCTATAGGAACATTTAGTATTTTATGATGTATGTAACTAATTTTCAATGTCGATAATGCATAGAAACTTGCTTAGGAACTATTGCAGTAACCTATTTTGTGTTCTACATGCGAGGCTTCATCTGGGCTCATTGGTTCTTCCTCCTCGAAACAGGCTTTTGTCCCGCTTTATAAATAAAGCAACCACCGACATACATCGTTAAGCCATACAAAGGTAGAAACGAACGAAAAGAAGTGGCTCATTGATCCAGGGTTCTTTGCCAAGTAACAATACTGGTGCTGTATTATTTGAAAGAGTACTTCTTGGTGACTTGTTGGAATAGCCGTAGCTTTAATTAGGGATCGGCGCTGGTGCAATGATGTGCGCCTCACTGGGATCTCCCTCTGGAATTATAATTACTTCAACTTCTAAGTCCACTCGAGTTGCTATTTGATTCGAGTATATCATGATAGTATATAAGTTACTGGGGCCGGATTTCTCACCAAATGTTTATGTCACCGGATGCTCTCAATCTGCAAGCAGAAAGCAGCATCTGATTCAACTTAGATGGGCTTTAACGTCAATTTTATGTTTGCATCAGATCCAACTAGGATTATGAAGAGTGACCTGGGTTGATCGATTTTGGTTACCATAGACGTGTTTGGATGATTTTTGAGTGCTTGGGTCAATTTGCCTAAATATAATACAAGTGATTTTGTGTTCCTGTGAGAAATGGTGTCGAAAATCAGTCACCATTGTCATAACCTGGTGTAGATGAAGGATATAACAAATTCAGCTGTGTTAAAATGGTCATTGTTGTACTATTGTGACCCTGCTGCGGTACTGCAGTGAATTGTATTTTGCCAATTTTTCATGTGTAATGAATATGTCACGATACAGTTCTGTATAGAATCAGTGCTTCGTTCTAATATGATTTCAGTCATATAGGTCAAAGTGAACGAAAGTGGACATTTTACATATTTATCTGCAGTTTCGTGTGTGTGGTTAATTGGTTATAAGACATCACTAAGGTGAGTATAGATGGAGATGGTGCATTACACATTGTCGTCGTGGACCGTTGGCCCTAATTGTTTCTTGTCCGACTTCGCCATCAACTGCTTGTTGGACTCCTCCGTCTACGCTACTTCGTCATCCTTCGCCGGCTGGCTGGCTAAGTTCCTCGTTGTCAGCATGTGCCTGACCACCCACGATGATCGGGTGAAACCAATGTGCCATCTCGTCCTTTAAAGGCGGCACCCGAGGCACCATCTCGAGCCTATGTACATGTGGCTTAGAGACGGCGAGCATCCTCCTCCTTTCAAACCCTTAACCCTAATGTTTTACGGTGGACAAAATTGTTTTTTTACACATATTGCAGAAACTCTTTCTTTTCTACAAACTTATGCATGGCCATGGAACATATATACGCACATGTTTTTTTTTTTTGACTTTTTTACACTTGAAAATTCCCTTTTTATTTAGGAGGGAACACATGCTCCTGAGAGCCGTTTTAAATCTCTGCTTCCTTGTGTGGAACTTGATCGAGATTGAACTAGGTTCATCGGAGTGTATAATTAAGGTGCAGTTTATTTGTCAGCAAGTGCTAAACCAACCGATATAAGTCTTCAGCCAGGCCTGCTCATGTTATTTTCGAACATGGAGAGGACCCCGAAACGGTCCGAAACTACATTACTATGTGGGGTTACATATTACATAGAGGATCTTGAAATAGACAAGCCGGCCAGGAGGTTGAAGATGCTGCAGCGCACGCGGCACCACAACACGGAGTGGCCCCGTAGGCCATGGATAACCGCAGCCTGACTTTGCTGCCATTGATGTACTCTGCAAGACCTCCAGCCTCTAACGCGCCCTGCGATTATTGAGGAAGGTGCCTCTAGATCCGCACAAACATGCAACCGACACCATGGCAGCTGTCCTGAGAGCGACTACAACATCTCCCAACACCTCGCGCCGATGAAGATGCTAAACTGATAGCTCACACATTTAGGGGATCAGTTATAGTCTTTTTAATAAGTAAGAGTGTCGAACCCAACAAAAAAATAAATGTAGGATAAGTATTCTCTGAAATTCTATCAACTATTGACATAACTCTACATACACTGAATGTTTGCACTATCTAGAAAATAAAATTATATAAACAATACAGATATGAAAGGATAACTTTATAATATAATAAGAAATAAGAAAATAAATGTTAGTTACTGCAGCAATAAAAAACAGTAAAGGACCATAAACTGTTATGTCAAAATAAAAGGTTAGAAATGATTTTGGATTTTTTACCGTGTGTTTGCTTCGATAGTTCGATCTAGTTTGAAGAATGCATAACTTCGTCAATTCGGCCAGCTGATCACGCCTAACAAACTGCTATATTTGTTACGGCCGATTGAGATCAATTCCAACCAAAAAGAAAGGAGACCGGATCGATCCATGTATCTAGGGTTGCAGCGCGGCGCCCGAATCCATCCCGCAAAATAAAAAATAACGAAGGCTTAGTACTAATTAATCTGTAGAGATTTTGGTTAATTTGTGCTGCAGTCTGCTTTGCGGGATCCTAGCGGGACGCCGCATGCAACCCTACATGTATCCGTCGTGGGTGGTTTGGCTACACGTAAGCTGCACACATGGGAACGTAAGCGTCTCTGAGATCGAGTCGGAGACATGCATTACCGTGTCTGTCTCGGAAACATCGATCGCACGTACTTGATGTGTCCTGATCGGCCTCTTCTTCGATCGATGACTCTTTATAAACACAAAAGCGATCGCCTAGTCCAGAGGTAGATCGAGCTAGCACACACGTGGCAAACAGCTTCGACCACCCAACAACCTCCGGCCTAACCCTAACCAGACGCCCCACCCACCTTCCCCTCGCGATGAGGAGCCCCACGGCTGTCATGGCGGTGGCGCTGCTGCTGCTGCTGGTAACCCTGGCGGCGGCGACGGCGACGGCGGACACGACTGTCCCACCGGAGTGGGAGAGGATCGAGGAGGAGCGGCGGCAGGTCATGGCGGAGTGGAAGGCCAAGCACGGCAACAACTTTAGAGAGAGAAGCGAGAAGGAGGCCCGGTTTATGTTTGCGCGGTGGACGGCCCAGTACGGCAAGAAGTACAGCTCAGCACGCGAGGAGAAGCGCCGGTACGCCATCTTCAAGGACAAGCTCCGCATGCTCGATCAGGAGAAGGCCGCCTTCGGCCGCACCTTATACAACAGAAACATCGACGGGCCGTTCAGCGACCTCACCCATGAGGAGTGGATGTCGAGCCCCATGGTCAACGGGATTATACCGTGGAAACGTATCCGCGCTCAACAAGAGCGTGAATTGTGAAAATGTTGTTGTAATTGCGTTTCTTGGGGAGAAACTTGCAATACTTTGATGGCCATTCTCTTATCACATGATCTCAATTATAAAAGACACCTTATTTCTTCCATAGGTATATTTAGTATTTTATGATGTTTGTAAATAATTTTCTATGTCGATAATACATAGAAACTTGCATAGGAATTGCAGTAACCTATTTTGTGTTCTACATGACTGTACAATACGAGGCTTCATCTAGGCTCACCGATCTAGGGTTCTTTGCCAAGTAACAATACAGGTGTTGTATTATTAATTTGAAAGAGAGCTTGGCGACTTGTTGGAATAGCCATAGCTTTAATTAGGGATCCGGCGCTGGTGCAATGATGTACGCCCAACTTTTGGCGCCTCACTGGAATCTCCCTCTGAAATTATAATTACTTCAACTTATAAGTCCACTCGAGTTCCTATTTGATACGAGTATATCATGACAGTATCTATGTTACTGGGGTCGCATTTCTCACCAAATGTTTTTATCACCGGATGCTCTCAATCTGCAAGCAGAAAGCAGCATCTGATTTAACTTAGATGGGCTTTAACGTCAATTATGTTTGCATCAGATCCAGCTAGGATTATGAAGAGTGACCTGTGATGATCGATTTTGGTTACCATAGGCGTGCTTGGATGATTTTTTCAGTGCTTGGGTCAATTTGCCTAAATATAATACAAATGATTTTGTGTTCCTGTGAGAACTGGTGTCGAAAATCTATCACCATTGTCATAACCGGGTGCAGATGAAGGATATAAAGAATTCAGTTTATAAGAGGAGAAGCATCGTCAGTTTCTGTACTAATTTTACTTGGCAAATCTAGTGTTTTGCCAACTCCCAAAAAAATATGGCAAGTAAAAAAATATCCCCTCTCCAAGAGTTTGCTATTTTTGACTTGTCAAAACCAAAAAATAAGACCCACAAGCATTTTTTTGATCGGGCCCAACATTGGTAGCGAGACAATGCCAAGTAGCGACAGCTTGGCAAATTTACGCCCTGGGGGAGGGATTTTACCAACTTGGGAAATTTGCCAAGTTCGGATGCCAATCTGTTGGAGGCGACCTTTTCTTGTTTTGCCAAAAATTTGTTGATGCCAACTTGATTTGCCAAACTCTTGGAGATGCTCGCCGAGTTAAAATGGTCATTGCTATACTATCGTGAGCCTGCTGCGGTAACCGCAGTGAATTGTATTTTGCCAGTTTTTCATGTGTAATAAATATCTCACGACACAGTTCTGTATAGAATTGTTCTACTCCTTGTTTCTTGTCTGACTTCTCCGTCAACTTCTTGTTGGACTTTAAATCTCTTTTAGGAATTCCCTTTTAATTTAGGAGGGAACACGTGCTCCAAGAGCCGTTTTAAATCTCTGCTTGTGTGGAACTTGATCGAGATCAAACTAGGTTCACCGGTGGAGTATATAAGGTGCAGTTTATTTGTCAGCAAGTGCTCAACCAACCGATATAAGTCTTCAGCCAGGCCTGCTCGATCATTTTATTTTTGAACATGGAGAGGACCCCGAAGGGTCCGGAACTACATTACTATGCGGGGATACATATTACATAGAGGATCTTGAAATAGACACGCTGACCAGGAGGTTGAAGATGTTGCAGCACATGCGGCACCACAACACGGAGTGGCCCCGTAGGCCATGGATAACCGCGGCCGACTTTGGTGTCATTAGTGTACTCTGCAAGTTGCAGCAAACACGTCTCCTCTAGGAGCATCAGAACACGACGCATGATAACCCACAAGTGTAGGGAATCGAACAGTCTTCGAGGGAAGTGAAACCCAATTTATTGATTCGACACAAGGGGAGCCAAAAAATACTTAGAGGTCTTCGCAACTGAGTTGTCAATTCAACCACACCTGGAGAAGCACAAGTAACACAAGAGGGGTGAAAGCAGCAGTAATTTGAGAACAGTAGTAACAATGATACGGAATCAGTGATGGAGAAATATGGACCGGGGTTCATAGTTTCACTAGAGGTAACTCTGCTAAGCAAGTAATCATGCATTGGGTGAACAAATTACAGTTGGGCAATTGACAGAATTGCACTAATTAGTTATGACAAAGGAACCAAGTTAATGAATCATACATAGGCATGTGTTCCATATATAGTTGTATTTACTCGCAATGAGAATTCGCACAACATCTTTGGTCCTACCATCCGGTTTCAGCTGGGTCAATCAAGAAACTTATGGTAATTAAGGTACTCCTTTTAATAGAGCATCGGAGCAAAGCATTTACACTCGTTGAACACATGTAATCCTCAAGTTACAAGCCATCACCATTGATATCCCAAGCTGTCACCATTGGGGTCACCGGTTCAGAAAGTAACAGGTGCATACAACTTGTAGATAGGATCTAAGACAACAATTATATTTGTGCAAACATAATGAGCTTAAATCTAAGATCATGCCACTCGTGCACTAGTGAAAAGCAATGAGCATAACAAGGGTGCAGCAACAACAATTCATAAATATAAGTGACTGATCATAATGTAACAATCCATCAGATCCCAGCAGACACAACACAAATTACATCGGATTGATCTCGATCATGTAGGGAAGCTCACGAGAACATGGTATTGAATAACAAGGGGGAGAGAGTACCAACTAGCTACTGCTAGAAACCCGTAGTCCATGGGGGAACTACTCACTACCCATCCCGGAGGCAGCGATGGCGATGAAGCTGGCTCCGGGGGCCAATCCCCGTCCCGGCAGGGCGCCGAAACAGGAACTTTCTGGCCTCCGAAACTTGTTGGTGATGGCGGCGGAGCTCTATATCATATTTGAGAAAATCCTCCGGGGGTTAGGGTTTTTTCGTTGGGGACAATTTTATAGGTGTCGAAGGCGGTCGAGAGGTGCCCCACAGGACAGGGGCGGGTCCCACCCACGGGTGGGCCCTAGGATGCGGCCAGGGGACGCCCCTGGCCTATGTGGGTCCCCCGGAGCTGTCCGTCAAGCACCGTCGTCAATTCTTTTGATAAAAATTCTCTGTAAATTTTCATCCGATTCCGAGTATTTTTCCTTAAGAGATTTTCTGAAACAAAAACAGGGGAAAAACAAGAACTGGCACTAGGCATCTTGTTAATAGGTTAGTCCAATAAAAATGCCTAAAAATAATATAATAAGATAGTCGAAACATGTGACATTGATATAAAACAAGCAGGGAACAATAAAAAATTATAGATACGCTTGACACGTATCAACGCACCATCCATCTCTCTGCCACCTCGACGAAGAAGATGAACAGAACCTCCAGCCACCAGTGGCCCCTGCGATTATTGAGGAAGGTGCCGCTAAATCCGCACAAACAGGCAACCGACACCATGCCAGCTGACTTGAGAGCGACTACAGCATCTCCCAAAATCTCGCGCAAACGAAGATGCTAAACACATTCATGGCATAAAGCCAAATGCGTCAAGAAGCCAAACCCATCTACTCCAGTGTCGTGTGTTGGACCTGCGCTACACGTTCATTTGGGAATCACCTCGTCATTGCCAACTTGTAGTTCCTGCAGCGGATCCCAACTTGCTACCTGAATGTATGATGCCATTGTGGGTGAAGCGACTGGTGAATACTGTACAACCCGGTCTCCAAAATAACACCATGAGATCGGTAAAATAGAAACCTTATCAAGGTCATATTTTCCTTGCGCATTCCAGTTGAGTTTGAAAGGGTTCGTGTGCAGAAAAAAATATCCTAGCAACGCGAACGATAAACTAGCCATGATCTATCACTATGCGGATATGAAGTAATTGAGGGCTCCGGTGTTTGTACCTCTTGAAGACCGAAAGCTTAACGTTCGATGAATGTTGTCGATGGAGTCGTACGACGCCGACCTCAAGGTCTTGGAGTCGTACCGGCGAAGAGTGCTGCAGTAGGCAGCACCTCCGTAGATCTACACACGTACGGTGTAGCGACGATCTCCGGGCTCCGGTCCAGCGGCAGCAGCAGAAGACGAATAGCTCGACCGAAGCACCAATATCACGGCGGTGGTATATGGCGGAGAAACCACTCTACCAAACGCAACTCCGAAATGCGGAACCGCGCTCAAGGTGAGAGAGAGAGAATATTGGATGCCTCAAAGGGAGAGGGGGCACCTCCTTATATAGGAGGAGGGGGAGGCCAACCCCCTTCGCTTAGCCATGTGGGACTAAACCCCACATGGCTTGCCGGCCAAGGGAAACCGCCGGCCCCTTAGTGGGCCCCATGTGGGGCGCCCCATTTGGCCCAGGCCGGCTGGCCCCTCCTCATGGCGCGGCCCCCACTTGGGCCTCCCCTTTCGGGTGAGGCCCATTTAGGTGGGATGCCCTTTTAATATTAAATTAAATATTATTTAATTATTAATTACCTTAATTGTTATTAAACACATTCTATTTATTTTATCTCGCATCGAAACTCCTTTCGGTGCCATTCGATCTCCATCAGATACTTCTCCCATAATTCCGACACACCTTCGGAACACCTCCGATCTCCATCGGATAATCCTCGAAATGATTCTGGAGTTGGTCTCTCTTATTTCTTTCGGTACCAAAACTATTCCTAAGCGTCGTCTACCCTAAAGCGTGCCACCCTACGGTTCAGGATCACTCCAGACATGATCGAGTCCTCTCTCCGATCAATGACCAACAGCGGGATCTGGAAACCCATGATGGCCCCTGTGTGTTCCACGAAGTTCCTTGTCGTTTCAACCTTATAGTTGTTCACCATTCCTTTTGTCACACGATATCAGGTTTGTCCGAGATCCCCATGTCACTATCCGACAAAACCATTTACTCGTCTCCATGATATTACATCTCCATGACCCGGTCACATGCTTGCAAGACTTTGATGTAATATCACCGAGTGGGCCCAGTGATATCTGTCCGTCACGCTGATAAACAAATCCTACTCTTGATGCATACGCCTCAACGTATTCCTTTAGGAAACCTGATAGACACCTTTATGATCACCCTATTACAGTGTGACGGTTGATGCAGTCAAAACTTCCCTCCGCAACAGCGATTAAATATGATCTCACGGTCTAAGGACTTGGTTACTACTACGTCTCTTTTAAGTTATCGCAATGCCGATATACGTGACAGATCTTATTGCGTTAACTTACATTAGGTGGATGTCCATCATGTCATTCTCCAATGACACGACTCCATTGTCAATTGACATAAATGCCCATGATCAGGAAACCTTGATCATCCATTGACCAATGGACTAGTCAAGTAGAGGCTACTAGGGACCTGGTTGTTTTATATCACACGTGTATTAATGTTTCCGCTTAATACAGTTATAGCATGACATAAGATTTATTATGAACACTTTGAGATATGATAATAAAAACTCCTTTATTAATTGCCTCTAGGGCATATCTCCAACAGTCTCCCACTTGCACTAGAATACCATTAATCTAGTTTACATCTGGTAAAAATCTAACACCTATAGCTCCTTGGTGTTGATCATGCTTCCCTCGTGGAAGAGGCTTGATGTCTACTACACACTTCTATTCTTGTAGACTTGTTGGGCCTCCAAGCGCAGAGGTTTGAAGGACAGCGACAAATTTCCCTTAAGTGAGTAACCCAAGGTTTATCGAATCCACAGGAGGTAGAGGTCAAAGATATCCCTCTCAAGCAACCCTGCAATTAAGATACAAGAAGTCTCTTGTGTTCCCAACACACCTAATACAATTGTCAGTTGTATAGGTGCACTAGTTCGGCGAAGAGATGGTAAAATGCAAGTGATATGGATGGTAAAAGGTGATTTTGTAATTCTGTAATAAAAATGGCAGCAAGCAAACAAGTGACAAAAGTGACTAAAAACGGTGTATCAATGCTTGGAAACAAGGCCTAGGCTTCATACTTTCACTAGTGACTACTCTCAACATCATTAACATAATTAAACACATAATAGTTCCACAAAAACACATGCATGGTAGACGTTACTCGGAGATCATTCTTTCGTGGATTAAATAGGATGAGAATTGTGTAGGGCTACGAAAAGCACACCTTAAAGTTCGTATTCCACATCTATGGACACTTCATGCTGTCACTATCCGCATCCAAAGATAGTACTAACAAACACCACAACATATTTCTTGAATAGTCTCTTTCTTCAATAACACAAGCATCAAGAAACCTCATTATCTATTCAATCCAACAATAATAAAGAACAAACTCATGATGAAGATCCTTCCAATCTATTATCCATAGAGTCACACACGGCACCCACACTATCACCGAGATACCGTGATCACAACGGTGACTCCGGAAATTGTACTAAATAACATCACTTGAGCAAAATCATATCCATTACACATAGGGAAACATCATGTATTCAACTATACTAACAAAGCTTATGATCACAACGAAGATCACATCATGGGAGAGAGATAACCACATAGCTACTTGTATAAGCCTCAGCCCCGGTGAGGGACTACTCCCTCCTCATCGCGGGAAGCAGCGGTGTTGATGGAGATGGCCCCGGCGGTCGATCCCCCCTTCGGCAGGGTGCCGGAACAGGATCAATCTGACCCCCGAACTAGGGTTTTCGGTGATGGCGCGTCGGGGTCGAGTTTCTGGAAAATAATGGCCGCCTCAACGTTTTTAGGTTAAAAGGGATTTTATAGGCGTCGGAGGGGGCCGAGGGGACGCCCAGGAGCAGGGGCGGGTCCCACCCGTGGGTCCAGGTGGGGCCGCGGCAGCTGGCCGCCCCTGCCCTGTGGGTGCCCCCCAGGCTGCCCTTTGGTCCACAGTGTCTTCCGTCGCATAAAAAATCTCCGTAAATTTTGGTGCAATTCCGAGAATATTTCCAGAAGTAAATTTCTGAAACAAAAAGACAGCAAAAACAGGGAACTGGCACTTGGCATCTTGTCAATAAGTTAGTCCGACAAAATGCATAAAAATGATGTAATATGATATTAAAAACATGTGACAACATCACAAAACTAGCATGGATCACTCAAAAATTATAGATACGTTTGAGACGTATCAAGGCTTTGTCAACGGATCTGCAACATTCAGACCCGTGTGTACTTTGGAAATCTTAATCTCCCCTTCCTTGATATACTGTCTTATCACATGGAAGCATCGGAGTATGTGCTTGGCGGTAGAGTGAGACCTTGGTTCCTTAGCATTTGCAATGGCTCCTGTGTTGCCGCAATAGATGTTCACAGGGTCTTGCATGCCAGGAAACACTCCTACTTTGATGACGAACTTCATGATCCAGACAGCTTCATTCGCGGCTTCTGCAGCGGCAATGTACTCCGACTCCCTTGTAGATTGGGCTACAGTGGACTACTTTCCACTCCTCCTCCTCACAGCGCCACCATCCGCCAGAAATGCATATCCCGTTTGATACTTAGAATCATCCGGATCTGTGTGAAAACTTGCATCAACATAACCCTTTACGCAAAGTTCTTCTTCATATCCTCCATAGACTAACACCATATCTCTTGTTCTCTTGAGATATTTCAGGATGTTCTTCACTGTTGTACAATGGTCCATACCAGGATTACTTTGGAAGCGGCTCATCAAACTTAGAGCCAGAGCTACATCAGGTCGGGTACTCAGCATGGCGTACATGATAGACCCTATGGCCAAGGCATAGGGATGTTCGACATCGTTTCCTTATCACTAGCCGATACTGGGCATTGAGTTAGACTCAACGATTTACCTTTTAACACGGGCAAGAACCCCTTCTTGGCCTAATCCATTTTGAACCTCTTCAAAATCTTATCTATAGGTAATTCCCCTGACTTAATGCTAATAGGCGCCTTGATCTATCACAATAGATTTTAATGCCTGATACATATGCACTTCTCCCAAATCTTTCATTGAAAATTTGCTATTCAAATAATCCTTTACGCTTTTCAGATGATTCACATCATTCCCCATAACTAATATGTCATCCACATATAGTACTAGAAACGCCACTGAGCTCCCACTCAGTTTCTTGTAAATGCAGGTTTCTTCTACATTTTGGACAAATCCAAAAGCTTTGATCACCTCATCAAAGTGAAGATTCCAGCTCCGAGATGCCTGCTTCAGTTCATAGATGGATCGCTGAAGCTTGCATACCTTACCAGCACTTTCTAGATCGACAAAACCTTCCGGTTGCACCATGTACAACTCTTCCTCAATATTTCTATTTAGGAACACGGTTTTGACATCCATTTTCCATATTTCATAATAAAAATATGCAGCAACTGCTAGTAGAATCCGAATAGACTTAAACATCATTACAGGTGAGAACGTCTCATCGTAGTCAACTCTTTGAATTTGTCGAAACCCCTTTGCGACAAGTCGATGTTTGTAAACTGTGACATTCCCGTCAGCGTCAGTCTTCTTCTTGAAGATCCATTTATTCTCGATAGCCTTCCGGCCTTCGGGAATATCCACCAAGGTCCATACCTGGTAGTCACACATGGATCATATTTTGGATTTCATGGCTTCGAGCCATTTCTCGGACTCGGGGCCATCCATTCCTTCCTTGTATGTTTTAGGTTCGTCTTGTTCAACCAACATGACGCGATCACCGTACCATTCAGAAGTAGTACGTGGTCATGTCAACCTGCGGGGTAGAGTAGGCTCCTCGATGTGATCACCATCATTTGCTCCCACTCCACTAGTGGATGATGGCTCCGGAACATCTTCCGTTGTGCCACTCGGCATTTCGAGTTGGGGATCAACAATTTCGTCGAGCTCTATCGTCTTTCCACTAACACCTTTGGCAAGAAACTCTTTCTCCAGAAAGCTACCATTCTTAGCGACAAACATTTTGCCCTCGGTTCTGTTGTAGAAGGTGTATCTGATAGTTTCCTTTGGATATCCTACAAAAACAACATGTTTCCGACTTTGGTTCGAGTTTATCGGGCTGTAGTTTCTTTACATAAGCCTCACAACCCCAAACCTTCAGAAACGACAGCTTATGCTTCTTGCCATGCCATATCTCATATGGTGTCGTCTCAACGGACTTGGATGGTGCCCTATTTAATATAAACGCGGCAGTTTCCAATGCATGACCCCAAAATGACAAGGGTAGATCGGTGAGGGACATCATGGACCGCACACTATCTAACAAGGTGCGATTACATCGCTCAGAGACACCATTACGTTGTGGTGTTCCATCTGGCGTAAGTTGTGGTACAATGCAACATGCTTTGAGATGCGTATCAAACTCAAAACTCAAAACTTAATTTTCCTTGTTGAGTTGATTTTCCACTTCACTCTGAGATTCCTTGAACTTTTCAAAAGTTTTAGATTTATGTTTCATTAAGTAAATATATCCATATCTACTCAAGTCATCGGTGAAGATTACAAAGTAACGATAACCATTGCGCGTCGAGACGCTCATTGGTCCACACACATCAGTATGTATGATATTCAATAAGTCCGACACCCGCTCCATAACACCGGAGAATGGGGCCTTGGTCATTTTGCCTAAAAGACATGGCTCGCATGTGTCAAGGGATTTAAAATCCAACGACTCCAATAGTCCATCAGAATGGAGTTTCTTCATGCGCTTTACGCCTATATGACCAAGACGGCAATAACACATATACATGGTATTATCATCACTAAATTTGCATCTCTTGGCTTCGATGTTATGGATGTGAGTACTACGATCAAGATTCAAAATGAATAAACCATTACACACCGGTGCATGACCATAAAATATATTATTCATAGATATAGTACAACAGTTTGGTACTGACTTAAATGAATAATTGTCTTGTAACAAGCAAGACCCTGATATATTGTTCATACTCAATGCGGGCACAAAGTAGCATTTATTCAAAACTAATATTAATCCTGACGATAGATGTAGAGGGAGGGTGCCGACGGCCATGACATCAACTTTGCTGCCGTTGCCGACGCGCATCGTCACCTCATCCTTCTCCAAGCGCCGTTTATCCCGCAACTCCACCAGAGAGTTGCAAATATGAGCAACAGAACCGGTATCAAATACCCAGGTGTCACTTCGAGCACTTGTGAGGTAAACATCTATAACATGTATATCATATATACCTTTGTCCTTCTCGGCGATCTTTCCGGCCTTCTTGTCAGCTAGGTACTTGGGGCAGTTGCGCTTCCAGTGGCTGTCTCCCTTGTAGTAGTAGCACTCAGTGCCTGACTTTGGGCCAGACTTGGGCGTCCTAGAGGTGGAGGAAGCTTGCTTGCCGTCCCTCCTTGGTATCCATTTCCTGCCCTTTGCCCTACCACCAGACTTCTTGAAGTCGACAGCTTTGTTGACCATCAACACGGCATGCTCCTTTTTGATTTCCACCTCAGCAGTTTTGAGCATGACCAATATCTTAGGTAGAGTCTTTGTCATTCCTTGCATATTGTAATTCATCACAAATGCTTTGTAGCTAGGGGCAACGATTGCAGCACCCTATCAATTGCCAGTTCATCTGGTATTTTGCAATCCAGATCATTCAGGCATTGAACATAGCCAGACATCTTGACTACGTGCTCGCTCACATTGCTCTGCTCTTCCATCTTAGCCGAAAAGAACAATTCTGTGGCCTCATACCTCTCGGCTTTGGCTTGAGGTGCATATACAGCCTTGAGCTAAGTGATTATCTCATAAGCACCTTTCTTCTCAAACCGTTTGTGCAGATCAACCTCCATGTCATAGAGCATGCCACCCTGGAATAAGGAGGAATCATACAACTTGGATTGATAAGCTTTCTTATCATCCTAAGAGGCGTTATCAGCCGGCGCATCTCCTACTCCCGACTCAAGTACGTAGGTCATCTGGTGGGGAGCTAAGAGAATCCTCAAGGTATGGAACAAGGACATGAAATTTGTCCCACTGGTCTTAAGCTTTTCCTTCTCAAGAAACGGACCTAGGTTGAAGGTGGAGCGAGACATCTACAAGGTATTTGCAATGTTTATAACACTGTGTTCATAAAACGAGTTCAATTTTATATTTAATAAAATATACTAGAACTCCCACTCAAAAAGACATCCATCAACGTCGTTTTAGTGATCATACGACCCCCCATCCACCATACTACCCCCGATCGTCACGACCAATAGCATAGCTTCAAAAGGTAGACATTATCATGTCAATCACATCATCCATGTGACTCATGCTCGACCTTTCAGTCTCCTGTGTTCCGAGACCATGTATGTACATGCTAGGCTCGCCAATACAACCTTAGTATATTGCAGTGCATACATGGCTTACACCCACCGTATGCGAACACGGATTTGTCTGACCCCCGATCGTCACGGCGTGCCTCATAATGGAGAACTTTCTTGGTGGTGCATATTAAGGAAGAACACGACATTGGTATTTTCCTTGAGGGATCACCTATATTGGTACCGCCGTATAACTAATACACACAATATAGGTAGCACACAACAACTATTAACATCTAATGTAATATGTGTGACATAATATGGTCTCCCGCGCCATGATCTCCATCGTGTGCTCCGACGCCGCACCAGGTCACTGTGCCACCACGCCAGCAATTAAATATTTCGCTAAATACTTACCGACCATATCATATCGTGCGCCCCTAGAAAATGAAGTTAGACGCCTCTACTTTATCTTTTGCATGTTTTAAGTGGCTGAGGGGCTTTCGCAAAAAGCACCGTTTTCTAACTTACGAACCTGCAACCACAACACCGATTAAATAGTTGTCTCTATTACACCCCTTACGGGGCCCTCCATTGCAAATGCCATACCACCATTTGAAAGTGCATGGTTTCCCCCTTGCATGGTTTTGGTAATTAATGACAATCTCT
The DNA here is from genome assembly GCA_012064385.1 of Puccinellia tenuiflora. Lineage (NCBI taxonomy): Eukaryota > Viridiplantae > Streptophyta > Magnoliopsida > Poales > Poaceae > Puccinellia > Puccinellia tenuiflora. Next base: position 347,707 of record QRDG01001609.1, read on the forward strand.
ATGGACTAATATTTGCATTGAGCTATATTTATAGGTGTGTTCATTTGAGTTGCTTGATCTCCATTTGTTGGAATCAAGGTTAAGGGAAGAAGAAAAGTTTGTGTTGATCAAGGATTTGTGCGGGTTGATCATCACTCAAGGCCAAGTGAAGATATGCCGAAGAAAGTGTCTCCCATCTTGGTGTATGGGGGAGCATCAAGTGAATCTTCACCGAAGCGCAATCGAGGAAGGTGGTGCATCTTGAGGAGATGAAGATCATCTTCATCGACCTCAAGTGGCTTTATGCGCAAGGAAAAGGTATGATCTTGATAGGGTTTGTATTTTACCAGTCTCATATGTTGGGAATATGCCCTAGAGGCAATAATAAAATGGTTTATTAAGCATATTCACGTTTATGATAATAGTTTATTATCCATGCTATAATTGTATTAAATGGAAACATAATACATGTGTGGAATATAAACACCCGGAGTCCCTAGTGAGCCTCTACAGGACTAGTTCGTTGATCAAGAGATAGTTAGAGTTTCCTAACTATGGACTTGTTATAGTCACTTGATAACGGAGTCATATCATTAGGAGTAATGGTGTGATGGACATGACCCAAATAAAGAGTTGCAATTAATCGTGTCACAAAAGTTTTGTTGTCAACACTTTTAATATGCCAAATATAGTTTCCTTAGACCATGAGATTATATCACTCCCGTTCACCGGAGGAATACTTTGTGGACATCAAACGTCACTTCGTAACTGGGTGATTATAAAGGTGGCTTTCAGGTATCTCCGATGGTGGGTTGTTGGGTGATATGAATCAAGAGTGGAATTTGTCCCTCCTTGTGACGGAGAAGATATCTCCAGGCCTTCTCGGTAATATAGCATCAAGAGTCTGCAGACATGTGATTAGGTTGTAATCACCGGGATCCTATATTATGGACGAGTAAAGAGAACTTGCCGGTAACGAGATTAAACTAGACATGGGGATGTCAACGATTATATCTCGGGCAAGTAAAATATCGTGAGACAAAGGGAATCGTATATGAGATTAATTGAATCTCCGGCATCGTGGTTCAATCGAGAAAAGGTTTTCGTTGAGTGTATAGGAATTAATATGGACATCCCGGTCCCGCTATTAATTATTGATATGATCATGTCTATGCATTCTCGAACCCGTAGGGTCACACACTTAACGTTCCGATGAAATTAGGTTTTGCGATGAATTAAATGATGAAGTGAACGAATGGTGATTCGGAGTCTCGGATGAGATCCAGGACATCACGAGGAGTTCCGGAGGAGTCCGGAGAATAAGATTCATATATGGAAAGTGGTTTCCGGAGGTTTCGGAAAAGTTCCGGAAATTATTTAAAGGGTACCGGAAGGTTCCGGAATGTTCTAGAAGAGTCTAGAAGTGGGACCGCATAATTTGTATGGGGCCCACATGGTGCAAAGGGGTGCTGCCACCACTTGGTGGGGCGCACCACCTAAGCCCATGAAGGGGTGCGGCACAAGGAGGGAGTCCCACTCCTAGTTGGACTAGGAGGTGGGCTCCCACCCCTTTAGGAAAGGGGCCCAAGAAGGAGTCCTTGTTGGACTCCAACTTGGGGGGCAAGCAAGGAGGGGCCGGCCGGCCCCCTCCCCTTGACCTAGCCGCCACCTATATAAAGGAGGGGAGGGGGGGGCGCAAGACACCCCCTTGGAGGCAGCCGCATCACCCCCCTAGCCGCACACCCCACCCTAGCCGCACCCCTCCTCTCCCGGAGGGCTGCCGCCATCCAACCTCCACACCTAGCCGCACCCCCTTGCCCTAGGGGCTGCGCCACCTCCTCCTCTCCCTCTCCCCTCGCTTGGTTTGGCGAAGCCTCGCGTGTGGAGATCGTCATCGTCACCGGCACTACCGTCGTGCTGCTGAGATCATCAAGGCCACATCGTCTCGCTTGCGGGATCAAGGAGTCGACGTCTTCATCGAGCTGTACGTGTGGACGCCGCGGAGGTGCTGCCCGTTGTGGCACTTCACCGGATTGGATCTCGAGGATAATACATCTCCTCGCGACTAGACGAGTCTAGTTGCGGGGATCGACTAGCCAACCCCTACACCGACAAAACGCGTTTGTTGATCTTCGAGGGTAAGAGATTGGATCTCATCTTCGCTATCTTCATCTCGTAGATCTAGATCCTTGGGGTTTATTCCGCTTTGCCGCGTAGAAAATTTTTGTTTTCCATGCTGCGACCCCATCAGTGGTATCAGAGCCTAGATCTTCGTAGGTGTTGATGCGATTAGAACACAAGGAGTTGTGGGCGTTGATATTTTATGTTGCTACCTTCTCGCGTGCACTTTGCATCTTTGCGGTATTGTGAGATTGAAGCGGCCCGGACCAACCTTACTCGTCCACGCACGAGAGACCGGTTCCACGACTGACATGCAACTTGTTTTGCATAAGTGGCTGGCGGGTGTCTGTTTCTCTTGCTTTAGTGAGGATGCAATTTTCAATGGAAGGCCTTTCAAAAGGATGAGTAAATAAGCAACTATTATATCACCGTTGTGGTTTTTGCGTAGATTAGAACGGTTCTAACTCGTTGACCCAAGCCACGTAAAATTTGCATAAACAAAGTAGAGGCGTCTAACTTGTTTTTGCAGAGGGGGTCAAGTGATGTGATATGGCCAATGTGATTTGTGATAATGTATGCAATGATCATGTTTGTAATATTTCGCGACTTGCATGTCGACGAGTACGGCAGCCGGCAGGAGCCATATGGTTGTCTATTATTTTATGTGACCTGCGTGTCAATGAAATCACCATGTAATTTGCTTTACTTTATTGCTAAGAGTAGCATTAGTTGTAGTTGCAATAGTTGGTGGACAACCATGGTGATGGTGCCAAGATGATGGAGATCATGCCGGAGATGGAGATCTTGCCGGTGCTTTGAAGATGGAGATCTAAGAGCATATGAAGAAAGGCCATATCATATCACAATTATGAATTGCATGTGATGTTTATCCCTTTTATGCACCTTATTGTTATGCTTAGATGTGATCGCGACGGTAGCATGATAAGGTGATCTCTCATGTTAATATCAAGATAATTAAGTGTTCTCCCCTAGTATGCGCCGTTGCGAAAGTTCGTCGTTTCGAAGCATCACGTGATGATCGGGTGTGATAGATTCAACGTTCACATACAACGGGTGCAAGCCAGTTTGCACAAGCAGAAATACTACGGTTGTCTTGACGAGCCTAGCATGTACAGACATGGCCTCGGGAACACGGAACCGAAAGGTTAAACACGAGTCATATGAATGATATGATCAACACTGAGTTGTTCACCATTGAAACTACATCATCTCACGTGATGATCGGTGGTGGTGTAGTGGATTTGGATCGTGTGTCACTAATCAACCGGAGAGATGTTGAGTTTAGTGGGAGTTCATTAATTTGATTAAATTGAACTAAAATTGTCATAAACAAGTGTCCTAAAGATGTCTTTGCAAAATCCTTGTAGATCATGGGAGACTACAGTAGTATGTTTCTTGCTGAGGAGCTGCGTCTTGATGGGTCAAACTTCATCGAGTGGTACGAACGTCTTAGAGAAGTCCTATCAACCAATGATCAGCTCTACGTGTTACATGAACCCTTAGAAGAAAAACCCGATGCTTCTGCGAGTTACAACAAGCGTATGGATTGGCTCAGCCGGAGTAAGACTCACATTCAAGTCAATTGGTTGATGAGTGTCTTCATGAATTCAGACCTATCCAAACAATTCAAAAACTTGAGTGCCATTGAGACTGTCACTAAGCTAAAGGAAATGTTCATAGCACAAGTGAGAATTGCAAGGTTTGAAGGTCTGGGTGTGTTTCTTTCAACTAAGATGGAAGAAAATGATCGCTTAGAGGATCATTTGAAGAAGATGTATAGGATATATCACACTCTTATGGATGCTTGGGATGTGGAGATGAGTGACGAATTCGCGATAGATGGGTTGTTGCATTCGCTTCATCCAAAATTCAAGAATTGTGTCAGAGACTATGTAAAGGAAAGGGATTCGATCACTTATCCGGAACTGATGTCTCGACTTCGTCAGATCGAAAGGAATCCCGTAGCAGGCGGAGGAGCCAACGCAGAAGGTATATTTTGATATACTAGTTATAAATGTTTAAATGTCCCATTTACACTTATGGTGAGCTAAGTATTTGATACTTGTGCTGTTTTATGAAAACAGGGCCTGCCGTTTGAGAAGTGCATGGAGGGACTGAGTGGATTTCGCGGGAAGATGGCAATCAAGGAGTTGATGCTGGCGATGTTCTACTTCTACATTTATCGTTTTAAATTAGAGGATTTGAATGAGTTTTGTAATCGAATTGAGTGTGATCTTAAATTAGTGTGTCTCGGTTTGTGAGACGGTCATTCATGTTAAAGACAAGTGGTTGTTCTATTTTCATGAGTAATCCTTTTTGGAGATCACGTTTCGATTATGAGATTATTGTCCTTTGCTAGATTTAAACGATAATTAGTTAAACACTTATAAAATAAAGACATGCTAAAATATCCAATACTTAATGATGAGAATTGTTTTAATTGTGCTATTAGTGCTGAAGAGCATCTTGATGCGCATCACTAAGTAGTGTGATTAAAAATGCCATTTTCTGAAAATGCCACGAGTTGCTGAAAATAAACACAAGTGTTGGTTGTATTTTTCAGTAAATAAAAGACATCATTATTTTATCATGGATGAGTGAATAGGAGTATTTATTCATGTCATGATGAGATTTTGGGAAGTAAAGGATATTAAGTTAACAAGATAATTGAGTCTTTTCGATTTGATCAAAAGAGACAAAATATTTGAGTTATTGTTTTAGTATGGTGACTTGTGACAAGTGTTATCACAAATTACAATGTTTAGAGATTATTCAAAAGTGTTTTGATAAACCTAAAGTATTGTAGTCACATTATATTTGATATTATGTGGTCATAAAAGAAGGGTCTTAGGTTTTAAGGTTTCATTAGTATCATTTAGATTTATTTTGATAACACTCCTGTTTTAAATAAAGGATCTATTTAATGATTTGCATTTCGCGTATGAGTTATGTGAAATAGTGGTTTCAATAATTATGAGATAATTAAAACCAAAGAAAATAAAGTTTTGTAGAATGTTCATATGAGATTATGAATAGAGATTCCACAATGTGAGACTAAAAGGAACAAACCAATGTGTTTGGTTGTGTTATGTATTTTAGTGGTTTTATCATGAAATGGTTTCATGGGTAAAAGATTTGTTGGAATAAGTTTAGAAAGCTTAAACCTTGCATGTTTATGTATCAAGTGGCACATTTGTAAAGTGCTATGTTGGTTAAAACTTGACGCATAAAGGTTTTGATGATGGTGATCATTGAATTTTTGGTTTAGCTTGTCTAAAGAGATGTAGGTTTGAAGAATATGAATTTTGTCAATAGTTGCAAAATAATATTCATGATTTACTTGTCGTGTTTGGGAAACAAGACATACCTACAAAACTACAAAAGAAGAAATAGAAACTTTAAATACGAAAGTGACTAAGAGTCATTCTACTTCAAGTTTAAATCATAAAGTAATTGTTACTTGATTTTGTGAAAAGAATGTTTCACATATTTATTTGGCAAAAGAGTTTGCGTGGAATAAATAAAACTTAGAGCTAGCAAAGTGCTGGTGTTTCGTATATGAGTTCTCGTATCTTAAGAGTTAAGAGTTTTTGGAGGAGTCCAAAGTGTCGAGAAAGTGCATAAGAAACTGAGTGAGATCTAATTAAGATATGTGGTGACATATATTAAGTTAGAGCAGAAATTAATTTCCATAATCAAAAAATGTGGTGACATATGTTTGAGTGGGAACTAGTTAATCATGGTCAAATATAAAGATAACATATTTCTGAGTGGGATCCAATGTGGCTTCACAATTTAATATGTGTATGGTGTATATTTGAGTGGGAGTTTACAACATAGTGTTTTGAATGAAATGGAGATTTCATAAATGTTGTAAATGTTGTCATGGACCAATGCATAACTTATGAAGTTAGTTTGAACGTCAAATATTCATGTAGATGAATGTATCTATGGAGGATAGATAAGTTTGATAAACATTAAAGTCAGATGTTTAACCTAAATATTTTTGAAGGAGTTCAAAATGAAACAAGAGAAGCATGGTTCATCTCATTGTGATATATAGGTGAAGCATTGAGTTGGAGAACTCAATACAAAATTGATGATTGGAGGATATGTTGGAATTCAATATGAATTGTTCATAGGTCTCAACATATAAGAACCATATGTTTGTATATGACGATATGTGACCCAAGTTCTTAATTGTAAGAACATGTTGAATGAGGAGTCATTTTTCATGAGATTGAGATAAATTTAGAAAATGGTGGACTTGGTTGAAGTCATAAAGCCAGACTAAATTAGAGATCTCTTAATAGCAGAGTAGCACAGCGAAAGCATGATCGGAAATATCAAAGTGACAAGGCTCACTGTTGATTTGTTAAGTCAACAACATATAGGAGTATATGATTAATTCAAGGATTGAAATAAGATATGATATTTTGGTTTGAGAAAGTTGTTTCAAGATTGAGTGAGTTCCAGATGCATGTGTTATGAGAAAGTCCAATTGACTAATCATACATATGGGCATGAAAGGATATGATTATCTCACTCTATAACCAAACATATTATATACATTATGTGATAATGGTTTTATCATGGGATGATAGGAAGTTTATCATGAGATGATAAAGTAATGTCAAATTAGGTGACAGTTACAATTTTGCAAAGGACATAAAGAGCTGTAAAGTACAGAGCACGGACAGAACCTCTTCCACAAGCAAACATGATCAGCACTGAGACTTCATGAGTGAGACTCCATGGGTGTTGGATCGCGGAAATGTAAACTAGATTATTGACTCTAGTGCAAGTGGGAGACTGTTGGGAATATGCCCTAGAGGCAATAATAAAATGGTTTATTAAGCATATTCACATTTATGATAATAGTTTATTATCCATGCTATAATTGTATTAAATGGAAACATAATACATGTGTGGAATATAAACACCCGGAGTCCCTAGTGAGCCTCTACAGGACTAGTTCGTTGATCAAGAGATAGTTAGAGTTTCCTAACTATGGACTTGTTATAGTCACTTGATAACGGAGTCATATCATTAGGAGTAATGGTGTGATGGACATGACCCAAATAAAGAGTTGCAATTAATCGTGTCACAAAAGTTTTGTTGTCAACACTTTTAATATGCCAAATATAGTTTCCTTAGACCATGAGATTATATCACTCCCGTTCACCGGAGGAATACTTTGTGGACATCAAACGTCACTTCGTAACTGGGTGATTATAAAGGTGGCTTTCAGGTATCTCCGATGGTGGGTTGTTGGGTGATATGAATCAAGAGTGGAATTTGTCCCTCCTTGTGACGGAGAAGATATCTCCAGGCCTTCTCGGTAATATAGCATCAAGAGTCTGCAGACATGTGATTAGGTTGTAATCACCGGGATCCTATATTATGGACGAGTAAAGAGAACTTGCCGGTAACGAGATTAAACTAGACATGGGGATGTCAACGATTATATCTCGGGCAAGTAAAATATCGTGAGACAAAGGGAATCGTATATGAGATTAATTGAATCTCCGGCATCGTGGTTCAATCGAGAAAAGGTTTTCGTTGAGTGTATAGGAATTAATATGGACATCCCGGTCCCGCTATTAATTATTGATATGATCATGTCTATGCATTCTCGAACCCGTAGGGTCACACACTTAACGTTCCGATGAAATTAGGTTTTGCGATGAATTAAATGATGAAGTGAACGAATGGTGATTCGGAGTCTCGGATGAGATCCAGGACATCACGAGGAGTTCCGGAGGAGTCCGGAGAATAAGATTCATATATGGAAAGTGGTTTCCAGAGGTTTCGGAAAAGTTCCGGAAATTATTTAAAGGGTATCGGAAGGTTCCGGAATGTTCTAGAAGAGTCTAGAAGTGGGACCGCATAATTTGTATGGGGCCCACATGGTGCAAAGGGGTGCTGCCACCACTTGGTGGGGCGCACCACCTAAGCCCATGAAGGGGTGCGGCACAAGGAGGGAGTCCCACTCCTAGTTGGACTAGGAGGTGGGCTCCCACCCCTTTAGGAAAGGGGCCCAAGAAGGAGTCCTTGTTGGACTCCAACTTGGGGGGCAAGCAAGGAGGGGCCGGCCGGCCCCCTCCCCTTGACCTAGCCGCCACCTATATAAAGGAGGGGAGGGGGGGGGGCGCAAGACACCCCCTTGGAGGCAGCCGCATCACCCCCCTAGCCGCACACCCCACCCTAGCCGCACCCCTCCTCTCCCGGAGGGCTGCCGCCATCCAACCTCCACACCTAGCCGCACCCCCTTGCCCTAGGGGCTGCGCCACCTCCTCCTCTCCCTCTCCCCTCGCTTGGTTTGGCGAAGCCTCGCGTGTGGAGATCGTCATCGTCACCGGCACTACCGTCGTGCTGCTGAGATCATCAAGGCCACATCGTCTCGCTTGCGGGATCAAGGAGTCGACGTCTTCATCGAGCTGTACGTGTGGACGCCGCGGAGGTGCTGCCCGTTGTCGCACTTCACCGGATTGGATCTCGAGGATAATACATCTCCTCGCGACTAGACGAGTCTAGTTGCGGGGATCGACTAGCCAACCCCTGCACCGACAAAACGCGTTTGTTGATCTTCGAGGGTAAGAGATTGGATCTCATCTTCGCTATCTTCATCTCGTAGATCTAGATCCTTGGGGTTTATTCCGCTTTGCCGCGTAGAAAATTTTTGTTTTCCATGCTGCGACCCCATCATCATATTGTTTAGTGAGAGACCGGATTATAGGATAGATAACCGTACTATCAAGAGGGGCTCTCGACCGAATATCGTGATCGTATCGCCGTAGAGAGCACAAACCTTTGCATCCATGCAATCATCTTTATTGGTTCTTATTTGTCTCTTATCGTGGTGTGGTCTTGGTGCTTGTCTTGCTTGTCATGACAAAGCCAAGTTCACCAAAAACGGTTTTCATATGCGTCTTCTATTGCGGTTTCGGTATTGGAGATTTTGCCGGTTCATCCATGCGGAAGATTTACCTCTTCCATTTCTTTGCAAATTCTCCATTACTTGTTTGCCATTTTCAAAGATAGCATTTGTCATCCTCTTTCCAACAAAATTGGTTTTATCTCTTTCGGACTTCAATTGCAAAAGATGCGGCATTTTCGGTTTGCGAAAAAGAGTTTTTATCTTTCCCCATTTGATTTTATTATATTTTCTTGGACTATGATGTTTCTCTGCATATTCTTGTAGTGCTCGTTGTGACGGTTCCAACGAGTCCAAGTTTATCGAAAACGGAGTCCGTATGCGAAAGTTATTGCGGTTTTATTCTCGGTACTTTTTAAAATAGAAAAATCAAATAGAAAAAAAAGGCTGCTGGCCGGCCTGGCCGGGACCGCGGCCGGCCTCAGGCCGGCCCGTTCGGGCACCTCCCCGGCCCATCCGCTTCAGCTGGCCGGCCCCAGGCCGGGGGCCTCGGGCTGTTGCCCGGCCCACCCGGGTGCTCGACCGGCCCAAGGCCGGGGGCAGGCCGGGCTGCCTGTCCGCGTTTTTTTTCTTCTGTTTTTTTGCTGCTGCTGGGCTGTTCCCTGGCCGGCCCATGGCCGGGTGCAGGCCGGCCACCCTATGCTCTGTTCGCTGCGCTGGATGCTTTGCTCGTTGGTCGGTTTCCCGGCCGGCCTGGCCGGGTGCAGGCCGGGTTGCCTGCTGCTGTTTTTTTTCCTTCTTTTCTTCTCCAACGGTCACTTTTTGTGGCCCCCTTTAAAAAGGGCTTCTTCCCCATTTTTCCTGTAGATCTCATCCCTTGCTCTCTCTCCTCCATTGCCAACATTTTGAGAGCTCGATTCCTCCTAATCCCTCCGATGATTCTTGCCCAAATTTAGGGAAACAAGAGAGGAGATCTAGATCCACTTCTCCACCAATCAAAATCTCCTCTAAGTGAGGGGAACTTGTGGGATCTAGATTTTGGAGTTCTTGGTGTTTCTCCTCCATTCTTCCTCCTAAATCCCTCCATAGCATTAGTTGCTTTGGTTGGATTTTGGGGAGAAGAATTTGACCACTTGGTGTGATCTTTCCCTTTTGCATTTGTTGCATCGGGTTGTGCTCCCCACGGTGCTTCGTGGGATTGAAGGTTGGGAGCTTGTTACTCTTGGGTCATTGGACCCTAGACGGTGGTGCCGTGAAGACTTTTACTTGTGAAGCTTCGGCAAGTTTTGGGAGCCCCCAATTGAGTTGTGGGTGTGTGCCCCAAAAGTTGTAAGGGCTCCAGAATCCGCCCCGAAGGATTCCGATAGTGGAACGTGAACCAAACCTTTGGGTGCGGTTCATCGGAGAATAGGGTGAGGCCTTTGTGGCATCTTGAGTAGGACTTTTGTGGCGAGCTCACACCCCTCCAACGAGACGTACTCCCTTAACAAGGAGGAACTCGGGAATACATCCTCGTCTCCGCGTGCCTCGGTTATCTCTATATCCGAGATTTTACTTATGCAAATTTACATTGTGATAGCCATCGTGCTTGAAGTCTATATATTGCTATCACCTTGTTGTCATATTGCTTAGCATAAGTTGTTGGTGCACTTAGGCAAACCTAGTATATTAGGTTGTTGGCTTGTTAATTTAAACATCTAGTTTTATTCCGCAATTATCAAGCCCCTAAATAGAAAAAGTTTAAATCACCTATTCACCCCCCTCTAGGCGACATCCGGGCATAGCTTGTTCTTTCAATTGGTATCAGAGCCTCGTATCTCTTGTTTGGCTTTACCGCCTAGAGAGTAAAGATGTCGTCTAGGGATTTAGTGCACAATTCCTTGTTTAGATTTAATGGCACAAATTTTAATGTTTGGAAAACTCATATGCTTAATCACTTATGGGTCTTGGACCCCAATATTGAGCGTATCTTAGATATAGGTTTTTCTCCTCCAAATGATTACGAAAGTAAGACTTTAGAGGATGAGAAAAACTTATATCTAGATGCTCTAGCTTCTAATGAGTTTTGCAAATTTGTGAGTGTTGTAGTTTTTGAGTCAATCATGCCTCTCCGGGACGCTCATGAATTATGGACAAAGCTTCAAGATAAATATGGAGTGTCCAACTCTATTGAGGATGATTGCTCTCCCTCCACCTCCGGCCGTGACGAGCTCTCGTCTTTGTCTACTTCACCAAAATGTGGTAAGCCACAAATCAATGTGATGGTGAGTAGTGATAGGTTTTGCAACTTTGATAGTGAGCTCATTATTGATGATCATTTATCTCTATCTTGTTGCAATGCTTCATCTTTGGACCTAAACACACATAGCACTATAAATGAGTTACATGCTAGTGTTGATAGTCCGTGCATATCATCAAAAAATTGCTTGGATGAATCTCTTTATGATATGCTTGCTTTATCTTGTTGCCATGATAAAAATGATCGTGTTCCCTCTAACTCTTGCATGAATAATAATGTAGAGGAAACCCAACTTGCTATGCAACAAGATATGAACTTGAGTAGTTTAAAAATTAATTGCTCTTCTTCATCCATCACTCATTGCCTTATGGCTAAATCTTCTAGTAGTGATGATAATAATAATGATAATGATAATAATGATGCAGAAGATGATATGGAAAAGGTTAATGCTCTCCTCCAAAATAAAGGTTTAATGATTCTTAAAGCCCTTCCTAACAATAAAAATGCCCAAGAGCAAGCCTTGAAGAAAAGGGTAAGATTGAAAGAGATGATGCTATGGAGAAAGCATCGTTAGAAGATGCTCTTGAGGAAGAGCATGAGACTCGTGCTTCTCTAGAGGAGAAACTAGATTCTATCGAGGAGTCTCATAATGAAATAATTGCTAAAATCATTAAAGAACGTGACCATGCCATTGCTAAATATAAGGTCACGAAAAATGAAAATGCTAGATTAAATGAAGAGCTTGCTAAAATTTCCTCTTCCATCCCTAATGTCAATGATGCTTGTGCTACTAACTCAATTTCTTGTGAAGCATCTATGTCGAAGGAGAATGTTGAGCTAAGGGCTCAACTTGAGTTGCTAACTAGCAAGTATGAGAAGTTGGAAGCAAGTCATGAGAAGCTATCTAGCTCTAATGATAATCTTCTAGCATCCTATGGGAAGTTGGAAGAAAATCATGAAAAGCTATCTAGCTCTAATGATGAACTTCTAGCATCCTATGCTTGTCTCAAGTTGGCTCATGAGGCCGTCACTACAAAGGTAACATCTTGTGAGCCTCATGTGGATAATAGCACAACCATAACTAAAAATGCTAAAATGCCATGTGCTAGTCCTAGTAGTTCATCCACTAAAAATATTGGTACATCATGTGATGAATTACTTGCTTTGCCTTGTTGCTCTAACAATGAAGCTTCTACTTCCTCTAGTGTTTTTGTTGCCACTAACCATGTAGAGGAAATAAAAGACCTCAAGGCCCAAGTCGCTTCTTTGAAGAAGGGCTTGGAAAAGCGTCATGGGGAGAAGAGTGCACTTGACAACATGTTGAGTGTGCAACAATCCCCAAATGACAAGAGTGGACTTGGATTCAACTCCAACAACAAGAACAAGTCCAAGGTTGACAACAAGAAGAAGGGCCAAGTTCAAGTCAAGAATCCGGCCAAGATCACTTGCTTCAAGTGCAAGGTTGAAGGGCACCATGTTCGGGATTGCCCAATGAAGAAGAAGCCTCTTAGTGAGAAGCAACTAGGGAAGCGGCCTCTTGTTCAAACTCGTGCTCAACCACGTGTTGAACAAAGGCCACCTCCTAAGAAGACTCAAGTTAATGCTCCTCAAGTTGAGGAGCCCATTAAGAAGAAGAGTCGGTGTTGCTGCCTTTGCCGCGACAAAGGTCATCTTGCTTCATCATGCACTAACGGTACCTCACCCAACCCTATCATAATTGATGATATTTATTCTCTTGGGAAGGATAGAAATGGCAATGTGTTTGCCAAATATGTGGGAGCTCAAAGTGGTGTCAAGAAAAGCACCATTTGGGTTCCCAAACCTATTGTGACTAACCTCTTAGGACCCAACTTGGTTGGGGACCAACAAGGTTCAACTTGATCAATAGGTGATGGTGGAGGACATTGGTGACTTGGCTTTTACTTGAAGATTTAAGGGATCTTCATGGTTATCTTTTCATCTAGCCAAGTCAATTGGATTCTCACATATCTATCTCATATCCAATGCTTCCTCCTTGCGGTAACTTGTATTTAATCATTTATATACATTGAAAGTTGCTTGCTCCCTTGCATGTGCTTGTATATGATATGCTCCTTTCCTACTTGTCTTGTTATTCAAGGTTGTGTATGATAGTTGTGTATCATGTATGTGTAATTTGTGGGTTGAGCTTTTTGAATCTTGTGTGGATTTCATTTGGCTCTTTGAGTTATTAATGGACTATCCCATTTTGGGGGAGTGATGTGCTTTGTGCACCTCACAAACCTAAAAATGTGTGTACATGAAGCACACCACCTAGTATTGATATTTCAATATTATCTAGTTACTATGTGGTATGTCATATTCATGAGAAATTCAATTTCTACATGTCCATTAATTTCTCTAGTTGGTTTTATTCGCCTCTTGTTTAACATTAAAATGAAGTATCACATTATGGGGGAGTAATAAGCTATGTGCATATTACAATCCCATAAAAATGTGAACATTTGAGGTTTGCCACTTAGAGTTGATATTGCAAATTATCTTTCTCCTACGTGGCATGTTTGCTGGAACAAGTTCCAATTTCCTTTTGGTTATCTTTTGGATCTTGTTTGCATGGGCTTGCTTGGTGTGGTTTTCTCTAATATGCATTTCCATATATTATGTGAGAAACCATTTGTTTCCTTTTATTCTAACCATGGCTTTGCCGGTTGGTTCGAATAATTGAAACTACCATCAAACCTCTTTAAAAAATGGTGTTTTAATTCCTATCTTTTTTCATTTGCTAGTTTGTGGTGAAGTTGGTCTTGTACATCATTCCTTTATACCATCGAGAAATATCTCTATATACTCCTTGTCCATGACAAGTGATACTAGTAATTGTGGTGGATTTTGTAGACCATCTTCACTTTGGCTCTTGCGTTGATTTGATTTATCTATTGCCTTCCTTGCCTTTTGAATGTATCCTATTTTTTTCAATTGGTAGTGTTTAGTTTTGTAGATAAAATACGGAGAGTAATGATCCCTTGTGTGTGCATTTTGTATTCAAACGCAAATATATAAGATAATGCATTAATCTTGGGGGAGCATTCCTTTTTATTTAGAACACCAACCTATCTATCATTTTTTTTTGATCCTTGCAATTGGCATTTGATTCTTTATCTTATGTTTGGTACCTTCAATTGGTATTAATTGGAATTTAATATCTCCTCCATAGATATTTGTTCCAATTGATATTTATTGTGGGAGTCTTGATACCTTTTTGCCTTATTTCACTTTACTTGATTTCGGTCAAGCATCATCCTCTTCTTGGTATCTTTTCTCCTAGTTGTTATTTTTTGTTTTAATTGGTATCTTATTTTCAATTGGTGTCTTATCGATCATTTGTTGTGTTGATTTGATTCCTTTTGATATCACACTTCATGCGTTGATGTGTTTTGGAATCAATCATTTGTTGATTTGATTTTTCCTCAATCATGTGTTGATTTGGAGTTTGATATAATTTGGACAACCTTTAGTGTCACACTCTTGTGTGCTCTCTTCTTGGTTTACTTGGTGTTTTTGTCCAAATTGTATCTCGTTTGGATCTTGAAAGGCTTTGTATGTATATCCTTTAACATTTATATTATATGGCATGCTAGTCCTTTTAGTTCCAATATATAGGGGATACTCCACCGAATCCTAAATCGGCTAAGATGTGCATGAAATTCAATTTCATATCTATATGCACATATTTATGTGGAGTGTTTCCTATATATTGTAGTTGATCTAACTACTATGGGACCCAATGAGTTTGGGAACCATTTTGTACTCTAATTGTGTTTTAGGTACAATGAAGATGCATTGGATGCTTGTCTCATTCATAAGGAAGGTGTTCTCACCATGTGATTGTCGGAGTCAAACTTTGATGATAATCAAAATTCTCATCTTCTTCATCACCAATGCCATCTCGGTAACAAGTATCTATCTCATGCATACTTTTTAGTATCCAACCTTGTGTAGGTTGCCTCTTGGCATGAAAAGCTTTTAGATGCAATTGTTGTGGTTTTGGCCTATTTCCTTCACTTAATATATCTTTGTGATATGTGTGATGAATTTGCAAAAACCTTTTCTTCAATTGATATTATTTCTTTGTGATACTTGTTGCCTAACTCAGAGCATCTCCACTATCTCTTGTTCCCTTAGTGATATGTTTGATGCATTTGATATATTTGAAGTTCATTTATATACAATGAGATAAATTTGAGCTATGTGCTATGCGTTTAAGCAACAATCTCATTTGTATATTTATGACTTCCTTTTGGATACCTTGTTCTTCTTTTTTCCAAACCATTTCGTATGTATATGTTTCTTTGCGGATGTATATCTTCAATGGTTTGTCCAATTAGAAACCTATACATATGAGAGAGGTCACCTTTTAGTTGGTATCCTAATTCTTTTGAGCCACCTTGTTTTTCATCTATAATTCTTTGGTGGTTCCAAATTTGTCTCGTGAGTGCTTGTCTTATGTTTATTGGTATCTTTACACACTCATGTATTTGTTGGATCTTTTGACTTCATGCTTACCATGGTGAGCATGTTGAATTTTATTGGCTAAATGCTCTCACTAGATTTTGGCATTTTCAATTGGTTTTAGTTTCCAATTGGTATCCCTAAGCTTGTGAACATATTTCTCTAAAAGATCGTTTTATCTCGGTTGGGCCTATCTTATGATGAATTTTTGAAAATTGGTATCTTCTTATGGCTCAACCACATCTTTGGTGCAAGTGCTATGATTTGCTTTTGCATTATGCACTCTTGCACTTGTTGCGTGTTCTAGATAATTTTGGGGAGCGAGGATGCCATTTTTGTGCACTTCTCAATTGTGCATGAAAATTGGGGAGCTTCTCCGTTTTTATTTAGAACTCTCGCTTTGGATCTTCGCGATTGCTTTTCTCCTTTGTGGAGATGTTTAAAATGATTTCATCCTTTTTGCAATCTTATGATCCTCAATATAGTTTGATTTCCTCTATTTTTTTGTTAAAAGGGATTATCATCACCTTTATGGAGGAACTCATATTATATTGGCTCTCTAAATTTTTCTTCCCATTTCGGCAATCGATGCCAATGGGGGAGAAGTTTAGAGGGTTTATGGGAATTTGGGTCTTATGCTTTTGTTGCATTTGCCTTTAATGCGCTTTGCATCCTTGCTTGTTTGTCATGCAAGGTTGCTTTATTCTTTATATAAACCCTCTTTAACGGGACTGTCATCAATTACCAAAATGGGGGAGATTGAAAGTGCATAGTTGCCCCCTTGCATGGTTTTGGTAATTAATGACAATCTCTATGGACTAATATTTGCATTGAGCTATATTTATAGGTGTGTTCATTTGAGTTGCTTGATCTCCATTTGTTGGAATCAAGGTTAAGGGAAGAAGAAAAGTTTGTGTTGATCAAGGCTTTGTGCGGGGTGATCATCACTCAATGCCAAGTGAAGATATGCCGAAGAAAGCGTCTCCCATCTTGGTGTATGGGGGAGCATCAAGTGAATCTTCACCGAAGCGCAATCGAGGAAGGTGGTGCATCTTGAGGAGATGAAGATCATCTTCATCGACCTCAAGTGGATTTATGCGCAAGGCAAAGGTATGATCTTGATAGGGTTTCTATTTTACCGGTCTCATATTGTTTAGTGAGAGACCGGATTATAGGATAGATAACCGTACTATCAAGAGGGGCTCTCGACCGAATATCGTGATCGTATCGCCATAGAGAGCACAAACCTTTGCATCCATGCAATCATCTTTATTGGTTCTTATTTGTCTCTTATCGTGGTGTGGTCTTGGTGCTTGTCGTGCTTGTCATGACAAAGCCAAGTTCACCAAAAACGGTTTTCATATGCGTCTTCTATTGCGGAAGATTTACCTCTTCCATTTCTTTGCAAAATCTCCATTACTTGTTTGCCATTTTCGAAGATAGCATTTGTCGTCCTCTTTCCAACAAAATTGGTTTTATCTCTTTCAGACTTCAATTGCAAAAGATGCGGCATTTTCGGTTTGCGAAAAAGAGTTTTTATCTTTCCCCATTTGTTTTTATTATATTTTCCTGGACTATGATGTTTCTCTGCATATTCTTGTAGTGATCGTTGTGACGATTCCAACGAGTCCAAGTTTATCGAAAACGGAGTCCGTATGCGAAAGTTATTGCGGTTTTATTCTCGGTACTTTTTAAAACAGAAAAATCAAATAGAAAAGGAAAAAAAAGTCTGCTGGCCGGCCTGGCCGGGACCGCGGCCGGCCTCAGGCCGGCCCGTTCGGGCACCTCCCCGGCCCATCAGCTTCGGCTGGCCGGCCCCAGGCCGGGGGCAGGCCGGGGGCCTCGGACTGTTGCCCGGCCCACCCGGGTGCTCGACCGGCCCAAGGCCGGGGGTAGGCCGGGCTGCCTGTCCGCGTTTTTTTCTTCTGTTTTCTTTGCTGCTGCTGGGCTGTTCCCTGGCCGGCCCATGGCCGGGTGCAGGCCGGCCACCCTGTGCTCTGTTCGCTGCGCTGGATGCTTCGCTCGTTGGTCGGTTTCCCGGCCTGCCTGGCCGGGTGCAGGCTGGGTTGCCTGCTGCTGTTTTTTTCCTTCTTTTCTTCTCCAACGCTTCTTCCCCATTTTTCCTGTAGATCTCATCCCTTGCTCTCTCTCCTCCATTGCCAACATTTTGAGAGCTCGATTCCTCCTAATCCCTCCGATGATTCTTGCCCAAATTTAGGGAAACAAGAGAGGAGATCTAGATCCACTTCTCCACCAATCAAAATCTCCTCTAAGTGAGGGGAACTTGTGGGATCTAGATTTTGGAGTTCTTGGTGTTTCTCCTCCGTTCTTCCTCCTAAATCCCTCCGTAGCATTAGTTGCTTTGGTTGGATTTTGTGGAGAAGAATTTGACCACTTGGTGTGATCTTTTCCTTTTGCATTTGTTGCATCGGGTTGTGCTCCCCACGGTGATTCGTGGGATTGAAGGTTGGGAGCTTGTTACTCTTGGGTCATTGGACCCTAGACGGTGGTGCCGTGAAGACTTCGACTTGTGAAGCTTCGGCAAGTGCCCCCAATTGAGTTGTGGGTGTGTGCCCCAAAAGTTGTAAGGGCTCCGGAATCCGCCCCGAAGGATTCCGATAGTGGAAGGTGAACCAAACCTTTGGGTGCGGTTCATCGGATAATAGGGTGAGGCCTTTGTGGCATCTTGAGTAGGCCTTTTGTGGCGAGCTCACACCCCTCCAACGAGACGTACTCCCTTAACAAGGAGGAACTCGGGAATACATCCTCGTCTCCGCGTGCCTCGGTTATCTCTATATCCGAGCTTTTACTTATGCAAATTTACATTGTGATAGCCATCGTGCTTGAAGTCTATATATTGCTATCAACTTGTTGTCATATTGCTTAGCATAAGTTGTTGGTGTACTTAGGCAAATCTAGTATATTAGGTTGTTGGCTTGTTAATTTAAACATCTAGTTTTATTCCGCAATTATCAAGCCCCTAAATAGAAAAAGTTTAAATCGCCTATTCACCCCCCCTCTAGGCGACATCCGGGCGTAGCTTGTTCTTTCACCATTGATAGAGAGACAGACACCTGCCAGCCGCATATATGGTACAAGCCATATGTCAATTGCGGAACCTGTCTCGCGTAAGAGGACGCGTAAGGTCGGTCCGGGCCGCTTCATCAAACAATCCAACAGTATGAACAAGTGCACGTGAGAGGGTAACAATTATATGATCGAGTGCCCACATATTTCTATGTGTTCTAACCGCACTATATATCTAAGCATACTGATGACCCACAAGTGTAGGGGATCGCAACAGTCTTCGCGGGTAGCTTGACCCTAATTTATTGATTCGACACAAGGGGAGCCAAAGAATATTTGTAAGCCTTAGAAGTTGAGTTGTCAATTCAACCACACCTGAAAAGGATTTATCTCGAAGCAATTTATCAGTAGTAACAGTGATTTGATGGCAGCAGTAGAATAGTAACACCGGTAATAAAATAAAGACAGCAATGATGAAGGTAAAAGTAATGATTGTAAACAGCGGGATTAAAACACCGTAGGCATAGGGACAGATAGACGGGCGTTGCATGAATAAGATAGCTCATGAAATGAACATAACTAAGCACCAAGCAAATAAATATATAAATAGCATCCAAGTATCAAACAGTCATAGGCATGTATTCCTAATTTAGCCGTACGTGCTTACAATAAGAACTTGCACGGCATCTTTTGTCCTGCCATCCGGTTTCAGCTGGGCCAATTAAGGAACAAATGGCAATTAAGGTGTTCCTTTTAATAGAACACCGGATCAAAGCATTAACACACAATGAATACATGTAACCCTCGAGTTGCCAACCATTCCCATCGATGTCCCCGTTTCTGTAACTTGGGGTCTCCGGTTCGGTTGACAACAAGTGCATACAACTAGTAGATAGGATCCAAACAACAATTATACTCATGCAAACATAAGTGTTCAGATCTGAAAACATGGCACCCGGGCCCAAAGTGACAAGCATTAAGCATAACTAGTTGCACCAACGATGATTAACACAAATAGAGGATACTAGGCATCGTGCCCTAACAATTTGGCATCGAATTACATGAGCAATCTTATTCAATCCCTTCCATCCCCTTGCCTACAGCAGTGAACTACTCACACATGGAGGGGGACGACATGGATGGTTGATGGAGAGGCGTTGGCGGTGACGATGGCGGCGATCTCCACTCCGGCAGGGTGCCGGAACAACGATCCTGGACCCCGAATTTAGGGTTCGTGATGGCGGCGGAGCTCCATAAGGTTTCTGGAAAAAGTGTTCGGGGGCCGTCGTTTTAGGTCGAGAGGGAGCTTATAAGTGAAGGGGGATCGCCAGACGAGGTCCCAGGGGCAGGGGCGCCCCCTGCCGCGGCCTAGGGGCTACCCGCGGGTGGGGCCCGCCCCTGCTCCTGGGGTGGCCCCCCTTCGGGGTCTTCCGCTTCCGAGGCTTATTCTTCTTCAAAAATCCTTTTTATAATTTTTCTGGAATTTTCCGCGAACTTCTGAACCCTGCACAAAAGAAAGACACCAAATGTAATTCTGTTGAAAACAGCATCAGTTCGTGTTAGTTCCAAACAAATTCATTAATAATCAGAGGCAAAACAATAGCAAAGAGTTTGGAAAAGTAGATACGTTTGCGACATATCACATACATCGGCTCTGATACGACTAAAAGGGTTCGTGTGCAGAAAACAAAAAATTTCCTAGCAACGCGAACGATAAACTAGCCGTGATCTATCACTATGTAGATATAAAGTAACGGAGGGATCCGGTGTTTGTACCTCTTGAAAACCTAAAGCTTAACGTTCGATGAACGTTATCGATGGAGTCGTACGATGCCGACCTCAAGGTCATGGAGTCGTACTGGCGACGAGTGTTGCAGTGGACAGCACCTCCATAGATCTACACACGTACGGTGTAGCGACGATCTCCGGGCTCCGGTCCAGCGGCAGCAGCAAAAGATGAATAGCTCGACCGAAGCACCAATATCACGGCATTGGTATATGGTGGAGAAACCCCTCTACCGAACGCAGCTCTGAAATGCGGAACCACGCTCGAGGTGAGAGAGAGAAAATATTGGATGCCTCAAAGGGAGAGGGGGCACCTCCTTATATAGGAGGAGGGGGAGGCCAACCCCATTGGCTTAGCCATGTGGGACTAAACCCCACATGGCTTGTCCGGCCAAGGGCAGCCGCCGGCCCCTTAGTGGGCCCCATGTGGGGCGCCCCACTTGGCCCAGGCCGGCCGGCTGATACGTCCCAGGCGTATCTATAATATCAGATGTTCCATGCCTGATTATATATCAGTGCCACATGTTTTCATATCAATTAGGCATGATTTATGGAACTAACCTATTAACAAGATGCCTAGTGACAGTTTATGTTTTCTGCTGTCTTTTCAGAAAAGTTGTTCGGGAAATTTTCTCGGAATCATCTGAAAATTTACGTGAATTATTTTCACGAAGGAACAAAGACGGAGCCAGGAGGGGAGCTGCAGGCGGGCCCCACAGCCCCCAGACGCCACCCAGGCGTGACCTAAGTCTTGGCCGCGCCCACTATAAGAAATATGCTAGCTAGTGACCCTCCATATTGGTCACTGAAAGGTCACGTATTTTGATTTGTGACCTTTTTGTGACAAAAAATAGTTGGTCAAAAGATGAGCGTCACTAATGAAACTACGTGACCTTTTTTACCAATTGGTCATAGACGGTTGTGACCAAAAGAAAAGGTCACAGATGTTATGACCAATTTTTTGGTCACTACCAATCTGATCAGACCATGTCAGATCCAACGTGGCATTGCTGACGTGGCAAAATAGTGACCAAATAAAATGGTCATAGATCAAAATCAGCCTGATCCAGTTAAGTCTACTATATGGGCCGAGCCCAACTATTCGACCTTTTCTTCTGGATTTTGGTCGCCTTTTTCTATTAGGCTTTTGGTCGGCCTTTTCATTTGGGCTGTTGGCCTTTTACAGTTCTTTTATTTTGGGCCTTGGCCATTTTTTGTCCATTATTTTCTGTTTTCCTTCTAATTTTGTAGCTGGTCCCACCATAAAGATGTGTCCCACTTGTCAGATTTCTATTTCACATTGGTCCACACGTCAGATTTCAGTTCACCACCAGTCCCACACGTCAGGTATCAAATTTATATGTTCTGGCAGTAAATAACCAATATTTCATTCAGAAAAGATAGAAAACACAATAAATTATACAAATAACAACTCTAATAGACGCTGTGTAGATTTACAGAACGGATAAATAGAAACACTAATCGTATGTAAGATAAAAAAAGGAAAGCAGCTGCTCAATGTTGCTTATGTTACAGAAAAGATCATTCTATCTTCTAACATGCGTTCATCTATCTATGTACAGAACTACCATCGGAGACAATAGCAAAGCATCAACGAACTCATAGTTTGCCTCTGACTTAGACTTATCCTCCTGCAAATTGAAACATAAGTAGTCAATAGCAAGATCTACTAGACATCTACAGTATAATTTATGTGAAATCATTTCTACCGATTATATGAGGTATGGAGACAGCAGGCTAACATCATAGAATCATAATAGGGTAAAGATAATCATAATTAGCAAGCAGAGTACTGATCAAAAGACCTGATTTGTTAAGCAACAGATGGCATTAGGTAGAGTACTCAAAAAAATGCTCGCCGATCGATAACAAACCTTACGCTATCGAATGTAAGTGTAAACACATGAATGCATTTAGATTCCATGAGAGGCCAGAACAATCTACCTCTTGAATCCAGAGGCCGAGCTTGAGTTCCACCTCCAGCACACTGCCCTGGAAGTCATACGAACAACCTTACTTCTAAAATATGTAGAGAATACCAAAATAAAAATAGCCCACTGAGTATATAGTCAATGGTTCAGGGTATAATTTAAACATTAGCAAGGTTTAAACAGACAATATCGCATTCGTCTTCTACCTTCTTGAGCAGCAGCTAGTACCGTGTTGTTACGGTTGGTACTCCTACCAAAATACTTGTTTGTTGTGCTGCAACGAATGCAAGTGGCATCAGCAAGTGTTCACACGAGATAAAACTTAACAGGTTATACTTTACTCGATATGCAGCCACCTTTTAGTGTGCACAAACTAAGCAAAGTAGTGACTTCATGCTGGAGAAGACGAGTAGATACCTGACTTCATGTTGATGCAATAGATGGTGCTGTAATTGAGGATCTGGTCCGCATTGTGACACTGGTCGTTGTAGGTACTCATCAGTGCAGAGCTCTGCCATGAGCTCCCAAGACCTAGCTGGGGAGGATTAGGTCGAGAAGTACACATGAGAAAACTTGGGGTCTATAATGACAGTATGCATTTAACACAGTTAAAAAAGCTCATGTAATCAAAATAAGTACTTGAAGACCTGGGATATCAAATTGATCTTGGAAGTGAAAATTGTTATACCGGAAATTATAACTATATATGGCTATACATAATAAACCAGTAGTAGTACTATTGCTACTAGAGGAAAATATGCTGTTTATAACTAAGCAGGAATCATAATTTATAGCTTAAATAATCATGGAGAGCAGTTCCACTTACAAGTAAGAATGTGAATAAATAAATGTATGCAATAAGAAGAAGAATTTAACAAAACAACAGTTATGTTGGCTACAACAAAGGTGCAAAAAATTTGTATAGTGTCTTATCAAGAACAAAGAGTTGTACAGAAAAAGGTACTTGATTCAATGCTTCCACTCCAAGAACATTTGATGAACAACTAACACTAGCCAGCTACCTAATCACGCAATTTTTTATTTTGTGATGGCTGATGAATGGATATCAAAATGAACAAGCAAAGTGACTGCCTGGGATTATAAGACTTTGCAAACAAACACACCCACCTACTGATATGTACAGTACTGCATATACATTTAACATAAGAAAACATAAAGATGATCATCTTATATGCTCATGTTCACTTGTGAAGTATAGATAAGGGAATTCTCAGTTTTTAGTTAAATAAAAACAAATGCTATAACTTATAACTACGGTACAAGCTACAATTTGCAGCCATGTAAGAAGTTAAAGATTTCTCTTTATCCACATTGCTTACAATTATGTGTCTGAGTTGAATAAGCTACTCGACCATGGAACTCTCCAACAGCCCCTACCCCTCGGTCAATTTCAGTAAAAGCATCTGAGAAGAAGAAATGTGCATCACAAATCAGGAGGAGTCATAATTTGTAAGAAAGCATTAAAGACACAAACATCTCATGTATAATACCAAATAGAATATCATATGTTGACTATTAGGGGAGAGTTAGCCTGTCCTGACCTTGCAGCTCGCTAGATGGCAGCTGAGGCCCGGCGCAGGAGTATCTTGCCATGATGGAGACGATGAAGGCGAAGGCCACCGTCGCCTTGCTCACCAGATCTGGCGCCGCGGCGGGTTACACCGTGATCCTGCGCTCCACCAAACAGAATACATGTCCAGGACGTATGAATCATGATTTGAGATATGCTTGCGGTTCAGAAAGAAAGACAGGAAGGTACTCGCGGTGGCTCGACCTGCAGATGGCCGACTGCTCAAAGACGACGAGGACGAACGCGCATCCGGAGGAGTCAGGTCCATCACAGCAGTGCAGGAACATGCGGCCAGGGCGGAAGTGAAGGGGTCGCAGCATAGAAAACAAAAAATTTCCTACGCAACAAGCAGAATAAACCCCAAGGATCTAGATCTACTAGACGAAGGTAGCGAAGATGAGATCCAATCTCTTACCCTTGAAGATCAACAAACGCGTTTTGTCGGTGCAGGGGTTGGCTAGTCGATCCCCGCAACTAGACTCATCTAGTCGCGAGGAGATGTATTTCCTCGAAGTCCAATCCGACGAAGTGCCACAAGGGGTAGCACCTCCGCGGTATCCACACGTACGGCTCGATGTAGATCTCCGCCTTCTTGATCCCGCAAGCAAGGTGGAGATGGCTAGATGGATCTCGGCACCACGACGGTTGTGATGGCGTTGATGGTGTAGTGCTCCATCCGACAGGGCTTCGCCAAGCCATGTGAGAGGGAGAGGGAGAGGAGGAGGCACAGCAGCAGTCCTACACTAGGGTGGTGCGGCTATGGTGGAGAGGATGGCAGCAGCCCTACGGGAGAGGTGGCGCCAAAAGAGAGGTCGAGTGCGGCAGCCCTCCGGGGAGAGAGATGGCGCACGACAGCCAAGGGAGAGAGGGGGGCGGCGGCTTGGGGAGGAGCAACTTGGGTGCGGCAGCCCTCCCCAGCCCCTCCTTATATAGGCGGCCAGGGAGGGTGCGCCCCAAGCCTCCCCTAGGGCTGGCAGCTGGGTGTCTTGGCCCCCAAGCCTCCCCTAGGGTTTGGCCGGCCCCCTCTTGGGCTTTGCCCTAGCCCGCATGGGCCTAGGTGCCCTTGGTGGTGCGGCTGGCCCTAGGCCAGTCCACCACTCCTATATCCCATGTGGGACCCATACTCCTATGGGCCCCACTTCTAGACTCCTCTAGAACCTTCTAGAATATTCCGGAACCCTTCCAGAAAATCCCGGAACTTTTCCGATACCTCCGGAAACCACTTTCCTTATATGAATCTTATTCTCCGGACCACTCCGGAACTCCTCGTGACGTCCGGGATCCCATCCGAGACTCCGAATCACCATTCGTTCATTCCATCAAAATATCTCATCGCTAACCCTAGCTACATCGGAGCGTTAAGTGTGTGACCCTACGGGTTCGAGAACATGCAGACATGATCATATCAATAATCAACAGCGGGACTGGGATGCCCATATTGACTCCTACATATTCAACGAAGTTCTTTATCGATTGAACCACGATGCCGGAGATTCTTAATCTCGTATACGATTCCCTTTGTCTCACCGATATTTAATTTGCCCGAGATATGATCGTCGATATCTCCATATCTAGTTTCATCTCGTTACCTGGCAAATTCTCTTTACTCGTCCATAATATAGGATCTCCGTGATTAACACTTAATCACATGGTTGCAACCTTTCTGATACTATATTACCGAGAGGGCCCAGAGATATCTTTTCCGTCACAAGGAAGGACAAATCCCAGTCTTGATTCATGTCACCCAACAAATACCATCGGAGATACCTGAAAGCCACCTTTATAATCACCCAGTTACGAAGTGACGTTTGATGTCCACAAAGTATTCCTCCGGTAAACGGGAGTGACATAATCTCATAGTCTAAGGAAACTATACTTGGCATACTAAAAGCGTTGGCAAAGAAACTTGTGTGACATGATCAATTGCAACTCTTTTATTATCGGGTCTTGTCCATCACATCATTACTCCTAATGATATGACTCCGTTATCAAGTGACTGTAACAAGTCCATGGTTAGGAAATGCTAACCATCTCTTAACTAACGAACTAGTCCGGTAGAGGCTTACTAGGGACACCTGGTGTTTATATTCCACACATGTATTATGTTTCCGGTTAATACAATTATAGCATGGATAATAAACTATTATCATAAACATGAATATGCTAATAAATCATTTTATTATTGCCTCTAGGGCATATTCCCAACAGTCTCCCACTTGCACTAGAGTCAATAATCTAGTTTACATTTTCTCGATCCAACACTCATGGTGTCTAACACTCATGGAGTCTCAGTGCTGATCATGTTTGCTCGTGGAAGAGGTTCTGTCCGTGCTCTGTACTATACAGTTCTTTATGTTCTTTGCAAAACGTCAATGTCACCTAATTTGACATTACTTTATCATCTCATGATAAACCTATTATCATCACATGATAATTCTCATATCATCATCATATGATGAATATAATATAATTGGTTAGAGAGTGAGATTTTCGTTTCGCTTTTATGCCTACATGACGTATGATCAGTCAAGAGGACTTTCTCATAGCATGTGCACCCGGAACTCACTCCGTCTTGAAACAAAATTTCTCAAACCATAATATTATATCTTTTAATCCTTGAATTAATCATATACTCCTATATGTTGTAGACTCACAAATCGACAGTGCTATCATGTCACTTCGATATTTTCGATCATGCTTTCGCTGCGCTTCTGCTATCATGAGATCCCCAATCTAGTTTGGTTTTATGACTTCAACCAAGTCTACCAATCTCTAGATTCTATTATCTCAACTCCATGGAAAATGACTCCTCATTTAACATGTTCTTCTAACCAAGAACTTGGGTCACATATTGTCAAATACAAACACATGGTTCTTATATGTTTAGTCCTATGAACGATTCATAGCGAATTCTAACATATCCTCCAACCATCATTTTGTACTGAGTTATCAACTCAATGTTTCACCTATTTCTCACAAGCAGATGAACCTTTCTTCTCTTGTTTTATTTTGAACTCCTTCAAAATCTTACTTAGGTTAAACATCCTGACATAATGCTTATCAAACATATCTATCCTCCATAGATACATCCATCTCCATGGATATTTGACGTTTCAAACTAACTTCACAAGTTATACATTGATTCCTGACTTATTTACAACATTTATGAAATCTCCATTTCACTCAAACAAGATGTTGTAAACTCCCACTCAAATATACACCATACACATATTAAATTGTTAAACCACTTTGGCTCCCACTCAGAAATATGTTATCTCTATATTTGACCATGATTAACTAGCTCCCACTCAAACATATGTCACCACATATTTTGATCATGGAAAATAGTTTCTGCTCTAACTTAACATATGTCGCCACATATCTTAATTAGATCACACTCGTGTATTTTCTCGATATTTTGGACACCTCCAAAAATCTTAATTAACTATTAATATCGAGAACTCTTTATACGAAACGCTAGTACTTTACTAGCTTTAAGTTTTATTTATTCCCTACAAAACACCTTTTGAGGAATAAATATGTGAAACATCACTTTCACAAAATCAAGCAACAATTACTTTGTGATTTAAACTTAACACTGGATGACTCTTAGTCACTTTCGTATTTAAGGTTTCTATTTCTTCTTTGTAGTTTCGTAGGCATGTCTTGTTTCTGAAACATGACAAGTAAATCATGAATATCATTTTGTAACCTGACAAAATTTAATATTCTTGAATCCTACTTTTCTTTAGACAACCTAAACCGAAATTCAATGATCACCATCATTAATTCCTTTATGTGTCAAGTTTTAACCAACATAGCACTTTACATATGTGCCACTTGATACATAAACAAGCAAGGTTTTAGCTTTTCATTTATTCCATCAATTCTTTTATCAATGAAACCTTTTCACGATAAATCCACTAAAACATTTAACACAATCAACAATTGATTTGTCCCTTTTAGTCTCTCACTGTGGAATCTCTATTCATAGTCACATATGAATATACTACAAACTTTATTTGCAATAGTTTCCAATTATCTCATAATTAATGAAACCACTGTTTCACATAACTCATATGCGAAATGCAAATCATTAAATAGATCCTTATTTCTAAACAGAGTGTTTATCAAATAAATCTAAATGCTATTATCAAACCCCGAAATAATACCCTTCTTTGAGACCACACAATATCGAATAGTGTGTGATTACAATATCTTAGGACATATCAAACGCCTTTGAAATATTCTAAAAATTGTAATTTGTGATAACACTTCTCACAAGTCCGCATACTAACATATAACTCAAATATTTTTGTCTCTTTTGATCAAATCATAAAGACTCAATTTTCTTGTTAACTTAATATCCTAAACTCCAGAAATTTTATTTGATCTCATCAAATATCATAACTTGAATAAATACACCTATTTAATCATTTATGATGGAGTACACAAAATAATGACATCCAACATTTGCTGAAAATACAACCAACACTTGTGTTCATTTTCGGCAATTCATGGCACTCTTCCAAAGGGTGGCATTTTAGTCATACTCCTTACAATAAGGCGCATTGATAAAACATCAAAATGTTTATTCAATATTCAACACGACTAAAACAATTGTCATTATTAAGTTTTGGATATTTAAGTATGTCTTTTATTTATAAATGTTCAACCAATTTATCATTTAGATTATAATAAGAATAATACACTTATAATCGAAACTTGTGATTTCCAAAAAGGATCACTCATGAAAATAGAACAACCATTGTCTTTAACATGAATAACTGTCTCACATAAGCAAGACACACTAATTAAAATCACACTTAACTCGATTACAAAGACTTATTCAAATCCTCTAATCCAAACGATAAATGTAGAGACAGATCGTTGCCAGCATCAACTCCTTGATTGCCACCATTCCGCAACGTCTTCCCATATCCTTTATGCAAATCTCAAGCAGCAGGTTCTGTTTTCATAAAACAGAATGAGTATCAAATACTTATTGAAACCGCCACAATTGCAATTTGGACTTAAACACTTATAACATGTATATCAATATATACTTTCTGCCTTGTCAACTTCTCTTGCTATGGGTTCCACTTTGACATGACGCAGCCGAGACACAAACTCACAGAAAGTGATCAAATCCCTTCCCATGACCTAGTCTCCGACACAATTCTTGAAGCTGGGGAGAAGCTAGCGTATCACCCCATCTATCGCGAAACCGTCATTCATCTCGTGGTTCCAAACAAGCACTAGACGATGATGTATCTCATGCATTATCCTCAGGTGTTGTTCCAAGAAAGTGTTCTCTTCCATCTTGAGTGAAAGAAAACCGTTTAGACATTCGAACCTTACAATTCTAACTTGTGCTGAAAAACTATTTTTCAGCTCATCAACAATCTCCATTGCAATCAAGTTCTTTGAATTGTTTACTTAGGTCAGAATTCATGAAGGTGCACATCATCCACTTGACTTTCAAGTAGGTGGTTCAAAACCACTTCATGTACTCTTCATCGCTTGCAGAAATATTTAGGTTTATCTCATATTGGTTTTTCTAACACGTAGAGCTCATCATTGGTGTGTAGGACTTCTTTCAGGACGCAGGTACTACTCAACAAATTTGACCCATCGAGACGCGGTTTTTCAGCAACGAACAGACTACCGTAGTCAACCATGATCTACAAGGATTTTTGCAAAGACATCTGGACTCTTGATTATGATAATTTTAGTTCATCTTAATGAACTCCCACTAAACTCAACATCTCTCTGGTTGTTTAGTGACACATGATCCAAATCCACTACACCACAACCGATCATCACGTGAGATGATGTAGCTTCAATGGTGAACATCACCATGTTGATCATATCATCCATATGACTCGTGTTTAGCCTTTCGGCTCTTGTGTTCTGAGGCCATGTTTGTACATGCTAGGCTCGTCAAGGAAACCGTAGTATTTCCGCGTGTGTAAATCTGGCTTACACCCGTTGTATGTGAACGTTGAATCTATCACACCCGATCATCACGTGGTGTCTCAAAACGACGAACTTTCGCAACGGTGCATACTAGGGAAGAAAACTTCTTGATATTAACGTGAGAGATCACCTTATCATGCTACCGTCGCGATCACATCTAAGCATAACAATAAGGTGCATAAAAGGATTAACATCACATGCAATTCATAATTGTGATATGATATGGCCTTTCTTCTTGTGCTTTTGATCTCCATCTCCAAAGCACCGGCATGATCTCCATCTCCGGCATGATCTCCATCATCGTGGCGCCATCACCATGGTTGTCCACCAACTATTGCAACTACAACTAATGCTACTCTTAGCAATAAAGTAAAGCAATTACATGGTGATTCAATGACACGCAGGTCACATAAAATAAAAGACAACCATATGGCTCCTGCCGGTTGCCGTACTCGACGACATGCAAGTCGCGAAAGATTACAAACATGATCATTGCATACATTATCACAAATCACATATTGGCCATACCACATCACATGACCCCCTCTGCAAAAACAAGTTAGACGTCCTCTACTTTGTTTATGCAATTTTTACGTGGCTTGGGTCAACGAGATAGAACCGTTCTAATCTACGCAAAACCACAACGGTGATATAGTAGTTGCTTATTTACTCATCCTTTTGAAAGGCCTTCCATTGAAAATTGCATCTTCACTAAAGCAAGAGAAACAGACACCCGCCAGCCACTTATGCAAAACAAGTTGCATGTCAGTCGTGGAACCGGTCTCTCGTGCGTGGACGAGTAAGGTTGGTCCGGGCCGCTTCATCTCACAATACCGCAAAGACGCAAAGTGCACGCGAGAAGGTAGCAACATAAAATATCAACGCCCACAACACTTGTGTTCTAATCGCACCAACAGCTACGAATAGATCTAGGCTCTGATACCACTGAAGGGGTCGCAGCATAGAAAACAAAGAATTTCCTACGCAACAAGCGGAATAAACCCCAAGGATCTAGATCTACTAGACGAAGGTAGCGAAGATGAGATCCAATCTCTTACCCTTGAAGATCAACAAACGCGTTTTGTCGGTGCAGGGGTTGGCTAGTCGATCCCCGCAACTAGACTCATCTAGTCGCGAGGAGATGTATTTCCTCGAAGTCCAATCCGACGAAGTGCCACAAGGGGTAGCACCTCCGCGGTATCCACACGTACGGCTCGATGTAGATCTCCGCCTTCTTGATCCCGCAAGCAAGGTGGAGATGGCTAGATGGATCTCGACACCACGACGGTTGTGGTGGCGTTGATGGTGTAGTGCTCCGTCCGACAGGGCTTCGCCAAGCCATGTGAGAGGGAGAGGGAGGGGAGGAGGCGCAGCAGCAGCCCTACACTAGGGTGGTGCGGCTATGGTGGAGAGGATGGCGGCAGCCCTATGGGAGAGGTGGCTCCAAAAGAGAGGTCGAGTGCGGCAGCCCTCCGGGGAGAGAGATGGCGCACGGCAGCCAAGGGAGAGAGGGGGGCGGCGGCTTGGGGAGGAGCAACTTGGGTGCGGCAGCCCTCCCCAGCCCCTCCTTATATAGGCGGCCAGGGGGGGTGCGCCCCAAGCCTCCCCTAGGGCTGGCGGCTGGGTGTCTTGGCCCCCAAGCCTCCCCTAGGGTTTGGCCGGCCCCCTTTTGGGCTTTGCCCTAGCCCGCATGGGCCTAGGTGCCCTTGGTGGTGCGGCTGGCCCTAGGCCAGTCCACCACTCCTATATCCCATGTGGGCCCCATACTCCTATGGGCCCCACTTCTAGACTCCTCTAGAACCTTCTAGAATATTCCGGAACCCTTCCAGAAAATCCCGGAACTTTTCCGATATCTCCGGAAACCACTTTCCTTATATGAATCTTATTCTCCGGACCACTCCGGAACTCCTCGTGACGTCCGGGATCCCATCCGAGACTCCGAATCACCATGCGTTCATTCCATCAAAATATCTCATCGCTAACCCTAGCTACATCGGAGCGTTAAGTGTGTGACCCTACGGGTTCGAGAACATACAGACATGATCATATCAATAATCAACAGCGGGACCGGGATGCCCATATTGACTCCTACATATTCAACGAAGTTCTTTATCGATTGAACCACGATGCCGGAGATTCTTAATCTCGTATACGATTCCCTTTGTCTCACCGATATTTAATTTGCCCGAGATATGATCGTCGATATCTCCATATCTAGTTTCATCTCGTTACCTGGCAAATTCTCTTTACTCGTCCATAATATAGGATCTCCGTGATTAACACTTAATCACATGGTTGCAACCTTTCTGATACTATATTACCGAGAGGGCCCAGAGATATCTTTTCCGTCACAAGGAAGGACAAATCCCAGTCTTGATTCATGTCACCCAACAAATACCATCGGAGATACCTGAAAGCCACCTTTATAATCACCCAGTTACGAAGTGACGTTTGATGTCCACAAAGTATTCCTCCGGTAAACGGGAGTGACATAATCTCATAGTCTAAGGAAACTATACTTGGCATACTAAAAGCGTTGGCAAAGAAACTTGTGTGACATGATCAATTGCAACTCTTTTATTATCGGGTCTTGTCCATCACATCATTACTCCTAATGATATGACTCCGTTATCAAGTGACTGTAACAAGTCCATGGTTAGGAAACGCTAACCATCTCTTGATTAACGAACTAGTCCGGTAGAGGCTTACTAGGGACACCTGGTGTTTATATTCCACACATGTATTATGTTTCCGGTTAATACAATTATAGCATGGATAATAAACTATTATCATAAACATGAATATGCTAATAAATCATTTTATTATTGCCTCTAGAGCATATTCCCAACAGGAAGATCTGGCGTTGTCGGGCGCGGATCGATGGGCCACAATCGCAAACCCTAGGCAGGGCACGCGCGCGCCGCGGTCCGGCCAGCTCGACGGAGCACCGCGCGTCGAAGGACGCACGCGCGCGCCTGCGAGCAAGCCAGCCGCGTCATCGTGGTTGCTGGGTTGGAGAGGAGCTCTGGTCGCCGTCGCGGGAAAGAAGATGGGAAGGGGATGGGTTCGAGAGGACCTAGGGCTTGCTCATGGGAGGGCGATAGGCGGCGCGGTGGGGCAACGAGGTGGTGCGGTGGGGAGAGTCGGCGCTCGTTCGGTGCGGCTGGCGAGCGAGAGGGAGAGGAGGTGGTCTTGAACTCTTGATCCACATCGAGGATATGTGGTGCGTGCGTCCGTTTTGTGTGCGTGCTGAGAGACAGAGGGCAGGTGTGAGCTAGGGTTTGGGGTCGGCTGGGCCTTGGGCCTGGCAGGCTTTCCTTCTAAAACTTTTTTTGTGTGTTCTTCTTCTATTATTATTACTAGCAAATGTGAGATTCTCTCCCCTCCAAAAAAAGCAAATGTGAGATTCTCAAATAACAAAATTACTACCAAATGTGCGCGTGCGGTGCAACAGGTTAAACAAACTCAACATTTGATCAAAAGCATTTCTAGATGGTAGTCTCTCTACATAGATAAAATTTGTGATGTGGCACATTAAAAATTACTAGACATTACACATAGGATAAATTTGTGATGTGGCGTGTCATGACCATTTAAATTACTCAAAATATGTAAAAATAGGGAAGTAGACCCTTGTTGTTTGCATTATGACCAATTTGTGTTAGGAGATTATGACCTTTTTTTACCAAAATGGTCGTTATGTTTCTAGGTTTGAACCCTCCCAAACAGCCTACGACCAACCGAATCGAAATGGTCACAGATCTGTGACCAATATTTTCAGGGTCACTGACAGAAGGTCACTAGTTGACATATTTCTTGTAGTGGCCAGGGTCCCACCTGGGTGACTCCGTCGCCTCCTCGAGTCGCCCTTTCGCCTATAAATTGTCTTCGACGCGGAAACCCTCGATACCCAATCATATTTTCAATAAAACATCCGAGGCCGCCACCGTCGCCAACCCTAGATCGGGACGGTTCTGAAGCTCTTCCCAGCACCCTGCCGGAGGGGAAGATCATCACCGGAGGCATCTACACCACCATGCCTGCCTCCGAAGTGATGTGTGAGTAGTCCACCACGGGACTACGGGTCCATGGCAGTAGCTAGATGGTTGTCTCTTCTCCTTGTACTCCATTGCTTAGATCTTGTGAGCTGCCTATCATGATCAAGAACATATTATCTGTAACTGCTACATGATGTGTTTGCATGGATCCGATGAATTGTGGAAATCATTACTCTTGTTCATCTATGTGTTATGTTTTATCTATGATCTTGCATGCTCTTTGATGCTAGTGGATGCTTTGGCCAAGTAATTGTTAGTGTCTTCAAAGAAGGTATTTATACTAGATAGTGGGTTCATGCCTCTTTTTGTCTGAGCTTGGGTTGACAGAAATGATCAAGACTAAAGATGTGTTGTTGCCACTAGGGAGAAAACATCGGTGTTATTTCCTTGTGTTATTTACATTGCTTACATTATGCACTTTGCTTATTGCAATGATCTGTTGCTTGCAACTTAATACTTCTGGGTGACATGCTGGATAGCGATCCCGGGGTGGATTATTAGTCATAGACGCAGTTGGATAACAGTATATGTATTTTGACGTAATGCCCATATTAGATGAAACAGTGAACTATATTGTTTTATGATAGCATTGTTATGCTCCCACAATTCTGTCAATTGCCATGCTGTAATTTGTTTACCCATCGTGTGTATCTTTTGGAGAGACACCACTAGTTATCTGTGGACCCCGGTCCTATTTTCATACACTGTTTACAACTGTTTTGCTATCTTTCTATTCTCATTTGCTCGCTGGTCCTATTTTACTTTCATCATATTTTACATCTGGACATTTAATTCTTTCAGCAAGCCGGAGAGATTGACAACCTCTTTTTTATCGTTGGGGCAAAGTATTTTGTTTGTGATTGTGTGCAGGTCCATGTCAACACGCCAAGAAGACTTCTTGAACTACCAAGTCTCCAATCTCTTTTCCTGGAGCCGTTGATACCTAGCAAGCCTTCTCCAAGTCCTACTGGTTCGATAACCCTGGTTTTGTAATCAAGGGAAACTGCTACTTTGCTGCATCATACCTTCCTCTTGGAGTTCCCCAGCGAACGTGTGATCCACGTCATCAAGCTCTTTTTCTGGCGTCGTCGCCGGGGATTTGAAGAAGGCAACCACCAAGTCTTCCATCAACACGCCAACAATCTTTTTCTGGCGCCGTTGCCGAGGACTTGGAAGCTTTAGCTAGGGGAGTTCCACACATCTTTTCACTTTACTTTGTTATTGTCTTGCTTAGTTTACATTTTGTTAGTCTCGTTTTTCCTTCCGTTTCCTTTATGTAACATCCCAAACCTTTGGAATGTTGAAAAATCACTAAATTTTGAAACTTTTGAAATTTGATAAAATAAAACTTTCCTAATAGAAGAAATTTTAATTTTAGAAGATTATATGACATCTTCAAAGACTCTGTGAGTCAAAAATATTTCTTAATCTTCTATTTTCAAATACAAAATTTTGGATGCAAAAGAATTTATTTTGGGTTTTCCCCCTAAAGCTTTTATTTCAAAGTAATTGAACTTTCTAAAGAAAATAAAGTTTCATAAAAGTTTTGGTTTGAAAATAAGAAAATTGTTTGAAAGATTGATGATTTTCATCAATAGTAATTTCTGGTTTTAAAATGAATATTTTAAAAGCCCCAAATTATTTTTGAGACTTATTAATTGATTTATCAAACTTATTTTTGTATAAGGTTTTTTTCCTAAGTACTTTGTTATGAAAACTATTACATAATGTTATAGACTTGAAATACCTTCTATTTTGTATTTTTCTGGATTTATTGGATTTTTCTAGTAGTCCTATTTTTGCTAATATTTAAAATGGCATAATGTTGCCATTTGAATTCAAATGAAATTTTCAAAATCTTAAACTTTGAAAAGTTATGAATTTGGTTCCAAAATGGTTTAGAGGATTATACTGAATTTTACAAACTTTTACAAACTTGTTTGAATTGATTTGGAGGCGTAAATCAAAATCTATAGAAGAAAACAGAAATAAGAAAAAGAAAGTTCACTGACCTGAGAGGTCGGGACGTGAATCATGCCCGTAAATTGTTCACGGTGACCATTTCTTCCCGTCTTGATTTCGGGCGTTTTAAATC
Organism: Puccinellia tenuiflora; assembly: GCA_012064385.1. NCBI lineage: Eukaryota > Viridiplantae > Streptophyta > Magnoliopsida > Poales > Poaceae > Puccinellia > Puccinellia tenuiflora. The sequence goes on from QRDG01001609.1 coordinate 383,919, forward strand.
CCCAAATTGCGCACCGTTTTCTCCTATAAAAGCCCATGACCTCCTCTACCGTTTGCCCCCAAATGCCCCCTCCGAGACGCCCCCAGGCCGCCGGATTTTCTCGCCGGAGTTCGTTCGGCTGCCGCCGTTTTCCGCCGATTCCGGCCACTATGGTGAGGCTCCTCCGTCATTTCTTGGCCTCCCTTCTTCCCCTCACCACGGCGCATCCTCCTGATCCCTTGTAGGATATTTAATCTCAGCAGAAACGAGCACGAGCTCGTCGGAGTCTGCGGGAGCGCAAAACTGCCAGCGACAGAAGCTATCGCAGGCACTTCGAGCAAGCCATCGAGAAGGCCCCTTCGAGCCTCACCCGGGGATACCACCAGCGCATCCGGGTAGCCACGGAATCGTCGAGCTCATCCTCACCCCAGCGCCGCCCTCTCCATTCCCTCCGGTGAGGTCCTCCGCCACCTTCTGGTCAACATGCTCTCGACCGTACGATTTGTTTTGAATAGCCTGATCTTTAAAACTGAACCGGCACGGTTCATTTTGAAACATCAGATCAGGATCGTTATCCAGTCAGCAGCCTAGTAGGCCGTCTAGTCAGCGCCCCGTCTGCACCCAGTCACCGGAGCCAGCCAATCGGAGATTGCTGCGTGAGCAGGTATTTCTGAGATTTTCCCGAATTAGATTTAAATGGTAGTTTTGCAGAAAAGCCCCTATATCTTAGATCTATTATATCTTTTTATTGGTTCGGCCAAATTTAACAAATTTTATATTTTTGAAATCCAATGGATCTGTAGATTATTTTGGCTCTGTTAGTTTTCTGTTTTGCCAAGTTTAAATTTATTCAATTTTCAAATGTGATATTTGAATAAATTTGGCATAACTTTATTTCTATAAATTATTTTTGAGTGATTCTAGTGGGAATAGCTTTGTTTAAAAGCCCTCTGTGCAGTAGACAAATTCCATATTTTTATAAAATATTTATGTAACAGAAGTATTAAATTCTTGTTTATTCCCTCTTGGGAGTGTTATTTAGTGCTTTTATTATTTTAAAATTGCATTCTTTTGCCTTATGACTTCATGCATGTTTTCAAAAATCAGAAAACATAGAGTAGTTTTTTCCTTGTGTTTATATTTTGCATTTCATGCATGGCATATATTTTTTGTAATGTTATACTTGTATGGAATGTTTATTTGGGGCTTGTGTTTATTTGTTAGACTACTATTCGGAGAGACCCGGGAATTCTAGTAATTGTTGCTCCTAGTCTACCTGTTGCCAAGGCAAGTGTTACTCCATCATAAAAGTCCTATTATTTCTACTATGTGCATTTTAGAATATTTGTATTATGCATGACAGGGTTAGAAATGTTTATTATGCTATAGCTATGAAATCCTAGAATAGTGTAGCCACCCCTCTTATACCATGTTGTTCTAGTAGCCTTTAACTTAGTAGAATTGCTTAGCCTTGCCAAGATAAAAGGTTTTTTGTAAAGGTATGGAAAATAACTAAGTTAAAAAAATACCTGGTGTGTGGTTGGTTTTAAGCATTTCCCCAGTTTTGGGAGTATAAAGTTTCTAGAAGAGGTTGATTTCCTAGTTTTGGAGTATGGATCGCATAGCCGACAGCCACTCAGGATCAAATAGATTTGAAGTTTCTCCAAGTTTAGATTGCTTCCCGTGCATCCACTTGATATATGGGCTCTGTCTTGACTAAGTAGGGACTATTCCCAAAAGGTCTCGTCTCAATCTTCCCCTTTCCTTTTCACTACATGAGGGTCAAGGACAGAATGGGTTGATTGAGTCTCGTGGTGAAAGTGCACAACCTCTCGAGAGTGTAAAACTATGATCATAACCATGTCCCCGGTTATGGACAATTCTGAGCAGCTGGACAAGGAAGACGTCGGAGAATCTCATCATGCCAACTTCTTAATAAAACTTTGTTTAGTGAACAACTATAGGGACTCACCGGAGTTTACCGTGTGTAGTCACCCGAGACACTGGAGTTTACCACGTTCTATCACAGTACCATTGGAGTTTACCAGTGTACCACTTAATTAAAGTCATCTGACACACTGGAGTTTCCCAAGTGTTGTCACGGTTTCATTGGAGTTTCCCAGTGTTACCACTTAATGAGTCAAATTTGTTTATTAAAATATAGGATAAAACTTGATTTACGCAAAGAGTCTTCAAACTTTACCAGCCAGATATGCATATAGCTGATAGAAGTTTTCCTCTATGAGTCCACAAGTATCACTTGCCAGATCCATTCCAATGGTTCTGACCAATTTTTGGCTGTAACCTACGTGTTGCACGTTGTCCTGACGATGAGTAAGGAAACGGATAGGGGTTTCGAGTCTTCAACCAACATGCTCGCCTGTGGCTGCATCAAGATGATGAGGACTCCATGTTTATTTATTCCGCTGCAATTCTCTCAAAGCTAGCTTCGAGCTATGCACCTTGTAATGAATATTTATGAATTATGGATCATTCGTGTAATAAATTGATACAATGTTATGATATTCATCGTAAACTATGTGTGCTAGCAATTCGATCTAGGGACTAGCACTATACACAGGGATCTTGCCTAATTTTAAGTGCAGGTCCGCTACACTTTAAAACTGAAAAACACAAAAAAATTAAAAATTCCAGCACCAAGTTTATTTCGGTTTTGCCTTCTTAGCATGTCTAGTACTCTGCCTCTTAAGATGACACCTGAAGATGAAGTTTTTACTTTCCTGCAAGGAAGTGGGGAAACTTTTAAAGATGCTTGGGTAGGAATTATGAGATCTTATGAAAAAACAGAGCCTAGGATTACGTTGAGTATTTTGCTTAGCAATTTTTATTTTGGTCTCATACTTTGCTATAGATATGCTTTAGACACTATTGTGGGAGGAGACTTCCTCCGCCATAATGGAGATCAAGCCTTTAAAGCTATCAAAAGTCTAATAGCAACTTCTTCCTCAGATAATAAGATTGAATTAACTTTGGAGAATATTGCTAATAAATTAGATGCTCTTGATAAAAACATATCTAGCATGAAGGATAATGGAAGCATGGTTCAAGAACATCATGAGAGTGCTTTCTATAGAGCACCCGAAATCACTGTGGAACCCGAAAATCCTACAACAAAATTGGTACCCTTTTGTTAGAATTGAAATAAACGGGAAACGTTTTAATGCTACCTGTGATATGACCGAATTCTCCATGATGCCTAAAACTATTTATGATTCTTTAGGTTTGTGGGACTTTCTGAAAGTGCTAGTTATCTAAAACTTGCTAATAACTCCAGTAAAATTCCCTTGGGAAAGATAGAGGACGTCCAAACAAAGTTTTGTGGTAATTTGTTTCCTATTGATTATTATGTTGTTGAATGCATAGGGGAAGGAAAAATTACAATTGGGAGATCATTCTTAAAATATGTTGGAGCTGTCATCGATATGCATGAAGGAGTTGTGACATTCCGCTCCACAGGAGGACACTACATCTTTCCAAAAGGTTATGGTAATAATATCAAGGGAAGGCAATTAGGGATCATCAAAATTGATAAAACTTGAATTTGCCCTTTTGCCTAGCTAAAAGGCGTTAAAGAAAAGCGCTTATGGGAGGCAACCCATTTTTACCTTCTGTTTCTTTTTGGTTTGTTTTTGAGTTTAGGTGATATTACATCTGTAACAACTCCCTTGTATCTTTTTGTTTTGGTTTTTGGTGCCAAGAGTAGCCTCTAAAGAGAGGAAGACTAATTGGTGAGTTTGTTGTCGAGAATTTTTACAGATTTCTGTTCTTCACTGTTCGAAAATCCAAAAAATCACAGAACATCATCTGTGGCTGCAAATGTTTGAAAGGAAGAATCAGGGTTTTATATTCCTTTCTCTAGTTTTGAGTTTTCTGATTTGAGATCCAGAAGTACCCCCAAAAAATTCATCTTTACATTCTATTCTGTTTTTGACAGATTCTATTTTAGTTTTGCATTGCTTCTTTTACGGGCAAAGTGAAGTTCTTTTGAGGTCAAGAGCTTTAATTATATCTTGGTGACAGTAGCTAATGTTTAAAAATAAGTTCATGATATGTGCTTTGGAACGGAAGGAAGATATTGTTTTTGTGGACTAACCCCTCTAATGAAGTTTGCTATAAGTTTTGCATGAAGGAAGTTTTCAAGTATCCAAGAGCGAGGTGATGAAGGAAGGTCAAGAAGGGATAAAAGCTTAAGCTTGGGGAGGCTCCCCATGGACCTTCCTCAAAAAATATTCAAGAAGTCACAAGCGTCTAAGCTTGGGGATGCCCAAGGCATCCCCTTCTTCATCAACAATCATCGGTTTTACTCTTGGTACTATATGTTTAATCCTTTACACATTATGTTCTGTTCTTGGAGCGTTAGTTTGTTTTTACTTTCAGTTTGTTTGTGTTTTGTTCTCTGGGGAAAGGATCGTATGGGAACCTAGAGGGGGGTGAATAGGTGCTACACCAAATTTTAATTCCTTTTCAATTTAGGCTTGACACAAAAGGTAAATTTTCTAGATATGCAACTACGGTGAATTTACCTATATGAAAAGATAGCACCTAACAGTAGGCAATTATCACGATACAAGTAAAAACAACTAAGGGATAGAGATAACCGAAAGTAGAAGCACGCGGAGGCAAGGATGTATTCCCGAGTTCCTAAGAGAGTACGTCTCGTTGGAGGGGTGTGAGCTCGCCACCATAGGTCTACTCAATGCCACAAAGGCTTCACCCTATTCTCCGATGAACCTCGCCACAAAGGCTCGGTGCACCTTCCACTATTGGAGTCCTTCAAGGCAGAATCCGGAGCCTTTACAACGTTCTTGGGCACACACCCACAACTTAATTGGAGGCCCCCAAATCAACAAATATGTCACAATTACAACAAGTAGTAAGCAAGACGAATCTAGAGATTACAAGCAAACCCTAGAAACGAAATCCCTCAAGTGAATAAGGGGGAAATAAAGAACGGCTTGGTGAAGATGTAGATCCGGGCCTTCTCCTTCAATCCTTCAAAGATCAACGAGTTTGGGTGGAGGGATTGGGAGATCTAGTTTATTTGAGCTCTGAGAAATTAGGGTTCATTTAATGCTGGTCGAGCTACCCTTTCCAAGGTAGGTGAAGGGTATTTATACCCTTCACCCATTTCTATCCGTTGCACACTGGCTAGGTCGGAGACTCCGGGGTAAGTGGGCCGGAGACTCCGGTGTAACCAGGAGACTCTGCCCAGCTCTGGAAACTTTGAGTCGCCTGGCCAGACTGGAGATTCCGGTCTCGCTGGGGGCGGAGACTCCGGCCCTGCCGGATACTCCGGGGACCTTCCGGGGATCTTCCGGGGAGGAGTCCAGAGCCTCCCCACACCTGCGTCTTCCTGGGCTTGAGATGGCCTGATTGGAGACTCCGGGGTCCAGAGGCCGGAGACTTCGGCCAACCCGGAAACTCCAGGCACCCTCCGGGGTACCTCCGGACAGGAGTCCAGAGGTGCACCACACTTGCGACTTGACGGTCTCGATGCAGATAGGGCGGAGACTCCGGTGTCCAGTGGCTGGAGACTCCGTGGACACTCCGATGAACCTCCGGTGAGAGAGCAGAGACGCACCACACTTTTGCAAGGCAGGGAAAATCTTGGGGGGGGGGGAGATTCCAGCCCTGACAGACCGGAGACTCCGGCCAAGAAAACCCTGCAACAATTAATCAATGCCCAAATCTTCCATTTTGGTGGCAGATGCATATGTGAATAGTTATGTCTATTGTCGGAAAACTGTCCCAGGAACTGGGTGTGTCTCACAAGGATCGAGTAAGGGGCTGAACACGGAATCAAACAACCCTCAACGTGCCTCGGCGACGATGCTCGTCGAGCTCGCTGTGGGACAGCACTGCAGAGATGAACGCATGGTATTACCCAGGTTCAGGGCCCTCTAGGTGAGGTAAAACCCCTACGTGGTGTATTGCACTTGCTTGGAGAGGTTTCAGTACAGAGCGAGCTTGGCGAGCTCAAGGTGGCTACAATGGCTAACCCTAGAACTCAGAACTTCCAACCAAGAGTCGAACCTAGGGTTTGGTCTAAGCTCCAAGATTGTGAACCGAAGGAGAACCCCTTTACCCGAACGTGCTCCCCCTCCTTTTATAGGTGTCTCGGATCTCTTCCCCTAAATATCTTGGCGGGAAGGGTTACCACATGGCGACGAAGGAGGAGGACAGGTGCACAATAAAGGTGGACTCCATGGACGCGGTCCATGGCAGGGGCGGTGTCACCAAAGCTGGAAAAGCCACCGTCCAACCAGGATGGTGGGCTGGCGCTGTGGAGGTGGGATGGGTCCCACGATGACGTCGCCCTTCGAGGGTAGCTGCAGACGGTTCCCTTATCACCAAAGTGGCAATCCTTGGGGCTCCTATGCTTGGTGCAGCTTTGTTGACTCCTTTATACATAAGAACGACAACTGTGGCGCTGCCGTCACCGCACGCTGGCGCGGTCGTCACTCTGCGGAGGGTGCAGAGCCCATGTGCGCTCTGCCGTGGAGGCAGGTCTGGCTTCAAGAGGAAGGAACCCTCGCGAGGCTGAAGGCCTCGCTGAGCCTTTCGGCTTGGTCCTTAGCAGAATTTGCAGGTGGCATCCGAGATGCCCTCTCGAGGAGAGGTCCCTCGCCGAGGAAAAACCCTCGGCGAGGAGGAGAGGTCCCTCGCGAGGGAAAAACCCCTCGCGAGGCTCGCCAGGCTTGGAGAGCCTGGTCCTTAGCGAAATCTTCTGAAGAATGTTGCGGGCCCTGGCAGGCCGGCCCGTGGTATCCTGGTTTCCACTGTGCCGACAGTAGCCCCCGGGCCCACGATGGGCACGCCGAAGCCCATGGATGGAGGCGAAGCGTCGAGGGCCCAACGATGCCTTCTTGGGCCGTGACACGTGGGGCGCAGCGGTTGCGCCCGAGGCCACGATCTCCTCGTCTTCAATGGGCGACCCGGTGGGGCCCGCCATGTCCTTGGTTTTGGCCAATAAAGCCTGCGCGCGCAGACAGCGCCCGTCACTTCTCCCATAACTCCGCCGCTCGCTTCCCCCAAAAGCATCTTCTTCTTCCCAGAGCGCTCCGCCTCCAAGATCTCCTTCTCCTGCGACCATGGCGCCCAAGAAAGCAACCGTTGACCAGAAGGGCAAGGCCACGATGCCGGCCGGCAAGTCTGCGACGATGGCGCGGGGTGCTGCGCTCGAGGGGGCGCTGCCAAAGACCCGCATCCACTCGGCGGCGATTGAGAAAGTGCGCCACCTGGCGGCCGCGAGCACCAACGAGCACGGCGCCACCGACATGAGACCGGCCGGCAGCAGGCTTCGCCGAGGGGTACTACCCCATCTTCCTTCAAACTCTCTACGCCGGTCTTGTTCCTCCCTTCTCCGACTTCCTCCTGGGGATTTTGGAGGTGTACCAGATCCAACTCCTCCATCTTCATCCCAACTCCATCCTCATTCTCTCCATCTTCGCCTACCTCTGCGAGGCCTACATTGGCATCCGTCCCTCGGTGGCGCTCTTCCGCAGCTTCTACTCCCTCCGGTCCATCGCGCCGAACGAGCGGATCGGATGCGTCTCCTTCCGCATTGCCGCCGCCAGAAGTGAGAACTACATTCCCATCGCATGGTGCGGTGAGAACGTCATCACCAAGGTGACGAAGAAGGTGGAGGACTTCCGCAAGCGGTGGTTCTTCGTCGACACCAAGGGGACCAACCCTCTCCTAGAGGTGCCCGTGGCGCCCCCGAGGAAGTGGGCGCGCTGGGCGAGCACAGGCTTCGAGGGCCCGAAGCTTGAAGCGGTGTACGAGTGCATATGGAGGCTTTGCGAGGCCGGAGTCACCGGCCAGATGGTGGCGAAGGACTTCACGAGGCGCCGAATCGCCCCCCTCCAGTGGCATTCAGAGCCGGTGTGGCAGTACACAGACAGGGAGGACAAGATGCGCCTGTGCGCGGACAGCTTCACACCGGAGGTGCTGTACCAGGTCATGGGGATCCTCTTCGCCACGACGGACATCCCATCTCCCACCTGCAACGAGGCCCGGATGCTCTTCAGCTTTGTTGAAGAGAGCGTGCACGAGCACCGCGGGCGCCTGCCTGTATTCGACGAATGGGGATCGTGCCCGCAGGACACCGCGGGCCCCGCACCAACCCGTGGGCGGCGGAGCCGGAGCATATGGACGAGTCACCGGAGCCGGACGAGGCTGAAGACTCTGGCGAAGACGAGGCCTCGAGAGGCGCTGACCCCTTTGGCGAGGACGAGGCCTCGAGAGGCGCCGACCCCTCGGGAGGCGACGCGGGGTGCTCAAGGAGCACACCGACTGGCGAGGACCTCCAGGTGATCTCCTCCAGCGATGACGAGGGTGCCTTCCGCGTGGCTCCCTCCCGACACACCACGGAGGAGGAGAGAAGTGGCGGCACGGGAGGACGCTGCAAGCCCCGCTCCAAGGCCGTCCACGACAGGAATGCCGCAGCCGTGAGGGGCGCTCCTCGCGAGGAGGCAGAGGCGCCTCGGGAGGAAACCAGGGCGAACAGCCCTCCGCCGCCGAAGGCGAAGAAGAGGGTGTGGAGGATGGCCGACGAGTAAGTCCTGATTTCCCTTCTTTCCATTTAGCATTCTGCTTTCGAAAACCCTCCTGAAGGATCTTCCGCTTGCCTTTCTTTCAGCAAACCTGCGGCGCCGAAGAGGCGGCGGCTCCGCAAGCTTGGAGAGACCGCCATCATCGCCGTGGAGACGCTTGTGGCTGACGAGCCGCAGCAGGTGGCTATTCCTCCCACGGGTGAGCACCGCGCGGAGGAGGTGGTTGAGGAGGCGGCGCCGGCGCCAGCTTGGGCCGCCACTCCTCCCGCGGTTGAGCACCGCGTGGAGGAGGTGATTGAAGAGGTGGTGCCGTCGCTAGCTCGGGCCGCCACTCCTCCTGTACAGCAGGAGGCGACGGAGGAGGAGGAGGATGTCGAAGAGATCATCATGGAGACGCTTCCGGAGGAGGAGGCTCCCACAAGAGGGGCTGACGTGCCCGAGGCCGCGGTAGGCGCGGCCACCACGGAAGGGGCGGGAAGCGCCCCTGAGGAGCAGGAGGTGGAGGCGTCTTGTAATGCCCGGGGTTTTCCCCAAATTAGATTTTTGCTTGTTTTTGTTTTTTTGCATCATCATGGCATCAGCATCATCGCATCGCATGTTTTTGACCGCAAAAATATTTTTATTAAACCCTATTTTATTTTTCTAAAATTGCCAGAAAATATTTTTATCGAGATAGTTGTCTCCGTTTTCGAAAATTAATTGCCAATTTAAATTTTGCAAAATAAAATGCTTTGAGTGCGAGAGAGAGTAGCCCAGCTTGTTTGGCCCAAAAGCCCAGCAACGCAAACCCTAGAAATCCCTGGCAGTTTTCCTTTCCCACCCCCTGCGATTTTGCAGCCACCCTCCTCCGGTTTCGGCGTTTTGCAAAGCTGCCCTTCCACCTCCTTTTTTTCCCCCTTTTCCCCCTCCTTTTCTTTCTCTCTCCTTCCTTTTTCTTTTCTTCTTTTTCTTTTCCTCCCTTTCCTCTTATCTTTTCTCCTTCTTCTCGTGGCATCCCTTCACCCGCACGCACCCACCACCAGCTCCCCACCGCCGCGCGCTCCTCCTCTCCTCCTCCCCTGGCTCCCCTCTCCCTCGCCGGCTCCTCTCTGTCTCCTCTCCCGTGGTCGCCACCTTCCTCCTCCCCGGCCCGCGTCGCCCGAGCCCGGCCAGCCCCGCCACCGGCCGGCCTCTCCCTCGTATCCGACCGGAAGCGCCTCCCCTCTGGCCCGACCCCGCCCCTGCATCGACCTCCGCCGTCCTTCCTCTGCCCGTGGCCGGCCCGCTGCGCCTCCGACGCTCCCTCTCCTACCTATGCTGCGCCGGCCCGCCGTCTCCGCGACCGTCCGTCCTCGCCTGGCCGCGCCGCCGCGAGCCCTCCCGCGTCCGGCTCTGCCTCCTCCCGTCGCCCCGCAGTCCCGTGCTCCCTGTTGAGCCGTGCTCGTGTTGCTGCTGCGGTCCGCCCGCGTCGTGTTTCCCGTCTCCATCTCCATCGTGGACGCCTCCGTTGATGCCTCCGTGTTCGTCCCCGTTTTGAGTTCCCCGTTTTCCCGTTCCCGTCGGGAAGCCATCTCCGACGTTTCCCGTTCCCGATGATCCGCTGCACGTTCCCGTCTCCGTTCCCCGCCGGTTCCCGATCTCCGTTTTGTTCCCCGATTCCCGACGTTTCCCGGTCGTTCCCGTTTTCCCGATGTCGTGAATCTGTTTCCCGATGCAGTTCCCGTTTCCAGTTCCCGTTTCCCGTTCCCGACGTGTTTCCCGTTTCCCGTCGTGAAGCTTCCCCGACGCCAAGTTCTTCGTTTCCCGTCGTGAAGATCCGTGAAGGCCGATCCCCGACCACCGTGAACGCCGTGAACCCCGAAGCCCGGAACGCCAAGGTCCGCCACGACGACGACCCAAGTACGAGTACTTCCACGACGTCGACTACCTCGACTACTTCAACTCCGGACGAACGACTACCTCGACTACTTCGACTACGACGACTACTTCGACTACTTCCTCTCCGAACCGAATACGGTGGTTCCAAATCCGAAGTTCCTCGTTTCCGATGTGCGACCCCAACCCTAAACCTCTATATGCCATATATATATCCGTATCTTATAAAATCATGCATCATTAATTAAACATCGAACCTTTATCCATTTAGTCGAATTAAATCAACTAATTATGGGATTTGTCCGGTGCATCTATATTTGCACCGATCCCATTTAAAATGTTTTGCCATGTGTTAGGGAATAAAATTGGACAACATTTAATTTGTCATGCATCATGTCATCAACATGCCGCTTCTTTTGCCATAGAAGTAAAATGCATCTTTTGCCTTCCAGTGTTTGTTGCTTCTTCGGGAATAGGACGTTGAGTTGATGTGAGCAACGACAGGTTCTACTACCTCTACCGGATTGCAGGCAAGTGATACTCCCTTGCTATCTTTGCTTGTCTTCTGTCTCTTACTCGTCCTACCTTTTGTTCCTTGCTAGCCTTATGATACGATGCTTGTGTCTCGATCCTATATGCATGTTTCCCTTGCAGCCATGATATGCCACCACCCCCACATCCTATTAACCTGTTGCTTGTTTACCTTGTTAGCCTTGCGAGTCGTAGTGCATGCTTAGGTGCTTTGCTTCAGTCCTGTTATCTTTTGTCTAGTCTTGTTAACATGATAGCTAGGCTCAACTAAAATGGTAATCTTTAATTTCTGTTGCGATGGGAATAACTTAATAAAGATAAGGCACCGGCGGAAGGCCAATCGTGGTGATTTGTTCTGCTAGTGTCGCCTAGGACCCGAGTTCTTTTCCGCTGATCCAAGACTGAGCGCACTAACCACATGTGGGAGTTCTATGGGCCTCCCCGCAATCTATTACCGGATCCTCAAACTTGTCCAGGATGCCACAAGTAGTTTGGGTGTTTCGTAGATCTTGCGGTACGTTCGTTTATCGAGTGTGGAAGGAGGGGCAATCGTATGAGTGTTCCCTCCCGAAGCCGTCCACGCAACGGTTAGGCCCACCGCGAAGCTTCGGCCGGACTCTCAAGGTGGATCAGTCCTAGCTAGGTGGCTCCCTGGACTTGTTTGTATTGAAGGGAAGTATTGCGTCGAAACCTCCACCGGTACACCTCTAAGCGAGAGTTTCGATGCGTGTGGGTTCATTGGTGCATCCCTGCAGGGTGAAATCTTTTCGAAAAGCCGTGTCCGCGGTTATGGACGACTTGGTGAAATGCGCTGGCTAAAAAGATCATAGACAACTTGCACCTTATGATGACTATTACTTGACTAGTAAGATAGATTACATGAATAATAATCTGATTAAAACTTGAACAACCGTGTGCGTGCCTTTGGGTTGCTCCTCGTGGGTTGATCGAGGAGTAACAATCGGCTGGGTTATGTTTGGTGAGTAGTATAGTTGGTCCCTTATGCGCTCTCTTACCTTGTCTCTGATAGACGAAAGTTGTAGTGTGTCTCTATAAGTTGTTAGTGCTGCTTGCTGCCTCAATCGCTAACCCTCTTCCACCGGAATTCCAGCTTTGATATCTTGTGAGTATTACCTGCCAGTACTGTTTTATAGTACTGACCCCTTCGGGGCTGCTATTCCAATGCAGCCAACAGGTTTGAAGTCTGACGACGTTAGCTTGGGAATCCCTCCGGCTAGTCTTGGCCTGGGCAGGGATATGGTGCCTTTGCTTATCTTCAGGACTCTTAGTCCAATTTGTATCTTGTCCGTAGTCGGACGCTACTCCGCTTCCGCTGTTCTTTTGGATCTTTGTATTGTATCTTTGTTCTTGACTCGGTGAGTCGTTGTTGTATATATGTTCTTTTGTGGGTTCCATCGAGAACTGTTGTAATGTTATCACAATTCCACCCGCATAACATGTGTGTTGCGACCTGCACGTTATGCCTGTTGGGCGTCCTTTAGGATCGTTATTATGCGGATTTGGCTGGAACGCTAAAGTCTGCATAGTACCGATCTTGGGGCGTTACACGTCTCCGGAGCCCGCGGACGTCGGAGCCGGGGGCGAGAGGACGCCCAACCCCCAGAGGGCACATGACGCGGGCGGCGAAGGAGGCGCCCACACGAGCCCCCAGGCCGCACCAGAAGCGGCTGTGAGCCCGAGGCAGGGTGCCTCGGGCGCCTCGCCAAGGATCGAGGCCTCTGCACCTCGCAGCAGTGCGGGGACCTTGGCGCTGTGGGAGCCGCGGCGCCAAGCAGTTCGCCGCCGCGCCGTCCTCAGCCAGGCGCGGCGGACGCTCGACGAGCTGGAGGCGCAGCTCGCTGAAGAGGAGCTCGCCAGGGCGGAGGAGCGGGCGAGACTCGACGAGTGCTGGGCCCTCCTCCGCGAGAGCGTGGAGAGCTGCCGCCGGCAGGATGCGGGCGGCCCAGGCGGCACGCCAGGAGGCCATGCGCTTCGCCGAAGAGACCCGTGACAGCATGAAGCGGGAGGCGGCGGAGACCATGGATCAGCTGGACGCCGCATGGGAGGCGCTCGAGGCGGAAACCGCCTCCAAGCGACAAGAGGTTGCGGCCTTGGAGCAAAACTTCATCACGCACTCCAAAACCGTGGAGAGCAGCTTGAAGGAGCTCCGCGAGAGGCTGGACGCCCGCGAGAAGTAGCAAGTGCAGCGCGAGGCAGAGCTCACGCGATGCGAGGGAGAGCTCTCCCCCCGCGAGTTGGAACTGCGTCGGCGCGAGTAGCAGGTCCAGCAACTTGAGGCAGATCAGGCCACCCGCGAGGAGCAGCTGAAGGCTCGCGAGGGCCGGGTGGCCAAGGACGAAGCTACTTACGCAGATCGCCTCAAGACGGCCAACGCCGACTTCGCGGCGAAGCAGAAGAAAATATAGGAAGAGGCCGACGATAAGGTCAAGCTCATCCGCCTAGACCTCGCCAAGGACTATGACGAGAAGGCCAAGAAGCAGGAGGAGCGCTTCAAGGCGAAACGCGACGAGCTCCAAAACCGCATCAAGGAGCTCGAGAAGGAGGAGAAGCGGATGGCCTCCCGCCTTCAGAGCGCCAGGGAGGCCCAGGCTCGCGCGGAAGGGAAAGCCGCCGCCCTGGAGAAGGACCTGAGCGAGCTCCACCAGCAGGTAGGGCCGGTCGTGAACCTCGTGGAGGAGGCACGGGACAATGCGGAGATCGGCCGGACCATGACGCACCAGCGCCAGCGCATGCTCCAAGACCTGGTGCTCCGCGCGCGCGCCGTTGGGGACCGTCTGGGGACCGAGGTCCCCTCCCTTGCCGCAGGGGGGAGCGACGACGAGGCCGCGTACACGTTCTTCTTTGAGCAGTTCCTTGCAAAGCTTGAAGAGGCCGCGAAGGACTTCAACGAGCACGTCGTGGAGGACAGCCGCGATCTCCTCGTCCTCGCCACCTGCCGCATCTTCGCCAACCTCGC